>JAVFBZ010020710.1:0-11542 GCA_032466195.1 Katharina tunicata | reverse complement strand
CCCCCCCCCCCCCCCCCCCCCCCCCCCCCCCCCCCCCCCCCCCCCCCCCCAAGAACAGATAAGATGATTTTAATATTCTTCATATAGCTTAGAGATAAGAGTCACAAATACACGGAACTACCAACAGTTTAGCCTCGAAGGGGTCGAAGCTCTTCCTTAACCGGAATGCTTTGTTTGCAGAAGACGGCTGTTCGAAGAACTATTAGAATAGCCCTTTTCTATATGACGTTATTTTACAAGGTCTAATAACAGACAAAATGGTTTCAGTATACTATGTTTATCAAGAGTAATCACACTGGCGCAGGGATATATATAGATTATGCCGCCTAAAAATACAAAAATATATGATACTTATGATTACTAGAATAACCATGCATTAGATGACGCAATGAGGAATTTATCTTTAATGGCGATTTTTGTATTCGATCTGCTGTAACAGTAAGTCAACTGTCTTCATCTTTGGGCTCCAACGTCATGGATTTACAAGATCTCAACTAGTTTACGCCTGTACTGAAAAGCATTGGTCCAGGCGATCGCAAAGTTTCTTTATTGATTTGAATCAAAATGTTTGGTGTGTGGTTTTACAAGAACCCATTAGCCAAATCTGTTACAATCCTGGAGGGGCCTGCGCCGTGGCTCAGTGGTTAGCGCGTCTGACTGTAGATCCTCCTTCGATGTACCGCACGGGTTCTAGTCTCCCAGTGGACCTGAGGTATATGAGTCACACGAAGTGACTTCGGCAATCGCGGGGCGGTATTAACGAGGTTTCCTCCAGGTTTTCCACTGTATTGAGTATAGTAGATTAAGAAAAAATTGAGTTAAAAAATTCCCAAACTCTGCCGAGGTTACCATCCTGCACAGAGCTGCACGCGTCTGCTCCAGGATAGAACTAACGTGGCTTGCACTGTAATTTGGTAATCCTACATTCATGCTATTGGACTTATTACATGATTAAATATATATTCTCATTTGTTTAAATTACGTGTATTGTCCCAGTGACGCCCTCTCTAAACATGTAGGGTAAGGAACAGCATATGTTATACAGAGGTTGCATGCTTATTGCTGCGCGTAAAATTTGGCTATAGATTAGACTAAACGTTAATGTATCATATCTGTCCGTATATATAAACATTTGTAACATTTTATATATACCAAATCGGACTTGTAGTATAGATTTTATAAATTTGGCAGAGAATTTATGTTCAGGGCGGAAAATAGAAACTGTTTCTACTCGGATTCCACCGGGATGTTATTATTTCATGAAAGGCATTCTAATAGAGTCAGGGGATATAGACATGTGTTCAACGACTTCAACAAGTATTGTTTTTTAATGTTGTACCGTATAACAATTGTTCTCTGCCGAACACAGTATTATGTTCCAACATAAACCCGTTTTACACAAATTGCGATTGACTTAGTCTTAGTTTCTTGGAAATGCAGTTGTCTCGGATAACCATGACTCTTTTGACACTTTATTATCTGTCAGTCAGTTTTCTATTTATTGATGTCATTGGTTTTTTTTTTTTTTTGTATTGCCGTGTTGTTTTTTTTATTATATAACGCACATAAGGAATACAGCCGACTGTAAGCAAAATTAGAAATGTATATTTTCGCTAATTATTAATTTTTTTTATTTTAATTAATATTTCATAGATTAAAAACGAATACATAACGTCGATCGATTCGGAAATATTTTCTGAATCATACATTGATAATGAATCTTGAATTTACTCTCATAAAAGTGATTTTTTTAAAAGCTAATAAAACAGAGTAATTGCCGCGGTAAAACAAGTGAAACGCTAATCTATAGATCTATGTACTCCAGTGATATTGAAGCTGAACTTGGGTGGGATTATGACGGGCTCTTCTAAATATTTATTCTAGCTGCTACCCCATGCGGAGTTAGACAAGGAGCCACTTCAGTCCCTTTATTGTTCCCGTCTGTTCGTTCGGTGGGAGGTACAACTACGATAGGGAAGTCAACAATTGTACTTCACAGCAATAACATACATTAACCATGTAAGCGGAACATATGTATTGTGTTAAGGTGACTGGTCATGGCTTTAGGTTGTACATAATGCCACTGCAGTCCTATGCATGTCCTATCTCCCATATTAGTCATGTATAGACCTCAGTCAAATGCTGGGGGTGGTTCCGGTCACCCGAGAGGGTTTACATACACGAACGTTAACACATGCATTATTTCGACATTCACATTGAATTGTAACATGTTTGGATAATATTGAATATATACATATTGTTCAAGAATATAGAATAAAGTGTATACTAAAACCGAAAAATATTAATACACCTTTAACCGCATAACGTCGTGCTTTGAAGTTTCTCGTGGATCTACTCACTGACTTCCGATAATCTCAAAGATTGTTTCAATGGAATCTATTCCGACAAGAATTTTAATGGAAGAAATTTCTTTGCGATTTGCGATTTGTTTACCAAACCATTGGTCTCAATAATAACATATTCCTATATTCCATCACGAGATATTACGAAGAAACCCTTTGGTGAGCTAAAGTAAGACAATACTGTTATGGATAAAAACTTCTTTTTTATCACGCGTGTTTTTAATACAGATACTATAGCAGCGGAAAATGTATTTAAAATTTCTTAAAGCGTAATATATTTGTCACATACGGGAAATACCCAAACGGAAGTGTAGCTCAAAATACGTTAGAAAAGCTGCAATAACAGTAACTATGACCATGTTGACAGGAATAGTAGTAGTACGTGTTATTAGAGTGTTAATACCACATTAAAGACACTTATGTCTCTGTGTTAACTTCGCCTACCTGTTACATGTAGTTATATATCACACTGTTTATAACACAATGGCATGTGATTAAGCCTTATGAAGACGTGTTGTAAACCTATTCACACATGGCAATACTCAAATTGTGCACTCAGTGAACTTTGCACAGGATGAACTTATTCATAATCCCCCCTCCAGTATTGGAGTTCAATTAAAACGTTTAAGTTCATAATAAAAGAAGACAGAGCATGTATTTTGTTTGTGAATGGGTTTGATAAAGACCAAGTGTTAAAAGTGTGTTTAAAAGATTTCAATAGCAAACATAAGCCCCTATGACGTCAACATAATTAATTACTAATATATATTACAGAAAACTTTGTAAAAACAGCATAGCTTCAAGCTCTGATATTTTTGGCGCAAAGCTAAACTATAAAAAAAATATATTATTCTTTTCGAAATGGGTTTACATATGCACAGGCGAAACACACAATGCCACCCACTAGATGATCTCCCAGTGTTCAAACGCCTTGTTTACTTTTTGTACTATAGATTCCAAATACCTTGGTTCATCTGATATGTAGGTAGAGTTTTCCTCCCAGTGTTAACTCAAACTAGAATAAATTGGCTTACCGGTATGTTTCATATTCCAAAGACTAGAAGGGTTAGGATAATTGTTGGGATCAATTGTCCTGTTTAAATACATTGATATCCATTGCACCCATTCATTACCTTATTACTCATTTACTTCAAGCTTGCCCCTGGTAGCACTTCGTTCAAAAACAAAGTATGTATGGTAAGAAAATGAGCGACTAAAAGTCAAACACAAAACTGTTTAACATAAAGCTACCCGCGATGTATTTGTCACGGCGCACATTCATTTTGTTATCATTAGAATAACGTGCATTTTAAAGTTCACTTGTTTTTAGTCACAGATATAATAAAGTAAAGTTTAACAAAATTCATTTTTTACAAGAAAAGAAATTAGGTTCCACTTTAGGACTATACCCTCCACCAGGACATAAGACAGCAGACATTGAATACACACGCCACTCTTGTGATCAGTACCGGTATCATTTAACTTTTATGCCCACAAATATACATCAATTGTATGCGATATATTTTTGCATTAATGACTGGTCGGTAATAGGGTATTTTAACACGCTTATGTTAGTGCGTGTACTGCTGTAAGGATATTCGGCAGCACAAAGATGAAATATATACGATATGCTGCGTACGGAAAAACAACTTCGAAGGCCTACTAGTATATATAGTTAATATACTACCCAGTGAAGGGTGTTTGAAGAAGACAAAATAAATTGTAACATACCTGCGTACTGACCTCCATCTCTATCGCACACCTCTCTCATAACATTACGATCGATGAAGAACACGATAACCAAGTGGCCGAAGTTAGCATTCGGGTATGGGTCTACGGCGACCACACCGTCCCGAGCTCCCCCTCGAGTAAGGCTCTCGTCGGGCAGATTCACGTGAAATCGACCGTACACCGTAGGACTGGCTACGTACACGTTCATTTCATTCTTAGGTACTCTAATAACCCTCTTGCATTCCTTAGATGATGTGATATAGACAGATTTACAGTCCAATCCAGCAACGAAGTTCACAGCAGCCTCAGCCCATCGTAGTTCTTTAAACTCCGATCTGGGGTCGTCTATTATATGGTCTGTATTGGGTCTGGATGGAATCACAATACCTTTGGTAGTCCACGGAAAGTCACACAGACAAACAAACACGCACACGAACACATAACACCAGTTCAATTCGAGTAACTTTACATACATGGTGTAGAATCTTATAGGTATAGTCAAATTACAAAATAAATCTGGGTTAATTTTAGGTATTAAAGATTCAAATCAGCGCAATTGTCGAATGTTGTTCACATAAAAAACAAAACAAATTTTTTGTCGTTTGTCTGAAGCCAAGATCAATGCCAAGGGGCCGTTTTTCCTTCTAATGCACACTAAGAAAGTTTGTATTGTAACTCCCACGCTAGTTTGGAAAGACACACATTGATTGTCGTCGACCGTCAGAAAGTTTTCCCTAGTGAATAACTGCCCTTCAACAGGTCATATCAGCACAGATTAAACATTGCCTGCTTGTCCTAAACGCAAGCACAGAAACAAAATCAGGAGAACTACTATTGATCTATGGAATTAAAGCGCTCGAATAACAGAGGGATGGTGCAGTGTAGGTGATCTCACTATTCCACCGTCGACAGTTAAGGAAGTCAAACACTCAGGTGTGATTACAAGTCGTATATTATCCACCGATGTCCACGTTTATAGAGTTGTCCACGTAAAATCATGTACCCTCAATGAGTGATGAAATGCTTCTAACCGAGGTGTCCATATACGATCCAATATATACCATGTCAGTAATTCCGAATGACAGAGTAAATACGGTGCTATACCCGTCTTATCGCCACTCATGTCTATGCAGTTCCAACACCATATCAAAGAAGGCCGCTTTTGCCCCAGGCCGCACAGTTCATACACGTCGGGAGTAGAGAGCCGCTACAACTACTCCCATTGGCTGTGGCAGTGGAACAACTTCACGCGCACGGAACCTAATCGACCTCTCATTGGCCGGCGGGAACATCAATGGGTAAGGGTTGTAATTAATAACGTCGAGTGAAGCCATGGCATAAAAATGAACAGCGATTACACCTTAAAGTCGTAAAGCTGTGCGCTGTATAATGAATGCTTCAGCGCACGTGCAATGTGATAGATAAGTCCGTAAACTGTCTGTAATTTGTGGTTTCTTTCTGCCTAAATGAATTGCATGAAAGGGTCGTCTGGCACGATCTTCCTTACTAATAAATATCTGTCGCCAGGAGAATTTCACTATTTTTAGCGGTTTACAAATTTCATTTAAAGTTTAATCTCATGCAATAAGCTATTAAACAAATTTCGCGATTAGCCTTTAGCTATTTAATTCAAGATATTTCATTTCCAAATACCGAGTTTTAATAAGTGAGGTTTACCAAGCGTGTTAAATCTTATTGAATTATCTTCCTATTTTTAAATAGCCTCTCTTTAATTATTTGAAGTAAATCTGTTCATTAATGCTACAAGTTGCAGCCTTGGTTTTATTAATTCGAAATGCAGAGTTACAATCTCGTTTCGGTCGCAACCTTCAATTTTTTTCAATACTTCTGATCTATGTGTAAGTTAATCTGAGCGTCCTCTTCGCGTAAGGTACAAATTAATTCATTAGGATATTGAGTGATATTGAGGTAGGCCTATAGTCGATTTCAGTTCAATCGATCAAGGTTGAAGTTTGTCAAAGTATTCAGTACCTTCCTCCCTCCATATGTGCGGTCGTGTTTCTAACAGATTTTAGTTCGCTCTCTGGCAAAGTCCAGTATAATTTGAGCTTTATTCATTCGTCATATGATGGGAAGAACTTTAGCCTATACGGATCTAACACTTAAGGTTGTGCACGTATTGCTATTTTTGTTGGAATACACCACCGTCATATAAGTGGAATAACCTTAATTGGACAAGGCGTTAAACACAAATCAATCAATCAATCAACATACCAATCAAGCACAATATCAATTAATCAATACATTTGATATATGGTCGAGTTTTTGACTAACGTCCTGAACGGGTACTCACACAGCCTGTAAGTTTGTGGGTATGGCTCTCGGCTATTGAGATAAGGTATTACGGTGTTTTGTACATACCGCTAAGCTGTGTTGCCTGCTCTTCACACGGATTAGCGCATGTCTGTTAAGTGCTTCTGTTGGCCCAGTCTTCAGCCCGGCAGTATGTATGGAGTGGTTAACGCTTATAATTCACTTAACGGATTGCTTTTAATTCATGCCTCACTTGTAGCGGTGTTTGCCCAGCACATTTACGTGAAGAGTCCCACACAAAGACTGGGATGAGTGGAGATTAGTTGGGTAACCCTGTACAAACACAGGACTCTTCTTGCTGTTAGAAGGGCCACAATTCTCGGCTCTCGTATACACATCTTTGAACCACATAATGGACTTAACGGTGTCTGTCCAGAACAGGTTTATGTCACCTGCCTCAGGTGTGGATATTTTATAACCTTTAGAATCGTACTAAAAATGGTAGACTAAAGACCCTACTAGGATGCGAACCCGAATTCGTACATCACAAGGAACTAACGTCAGTGTGAAATTAGCTGCTACGGTTGCTAATTTTTAAATTTATTTGAACTTGTTTTCTTCTATGATTTAATTAAATTTAATACGGAAAGCAATACCCCTCACGCAAAAAATATAATCAGCCAAAACAGAACGCATTAAAGCGGCTATAGAGGTCTGCGTACCCGATTATCAAATAGGTTAATTACGCTGAATGTCAGTAATTCCGAATGACAGAGTAAATACGGTGCTATACTCGTCTTATCGCCACTCATGTCTATGCAGTTCCAACACCATATCAAATAATTGTTTATGTCTGTGTAGTAAATTGTTTTAACTCGTATTTTCTTTTTGCCTGCTGTTGCGTAGAATTGGGAACAAGGAAATTTAATACTTTCACCAAATGTATATGTTACTTGCCGTGTATGCCAATTCGTTAAAACTGGCTATAAACCACACTTAAATTAAATTTGTTCGTAAATCAATGAGGTGGGGGTAAAGCCTTGTAGCCAAATTACCATCAGTAGTGTATGCCTACTGAAAAGGTTTGTATGTCCATTACTTTAACATCCTTGGGGATGATTGGAGTAGCCGGTGTGACAAAGTGAATGTGCTATTTCTTTATTACACCTATATGGCTGCCTTTTGACTTTTAAAAGTTGAAATCTAGAAAGACAAATTTTATACACTGTTATCCAGGTAGATTTGTTTGTAAAGACTTCAGAGTTATTGTCATGGATTTTGACAAGTTCTTGAGGTAGATTGAAGAGTTGGAATGCGTCTACCACATCAACGAATGGGACCTGACGTTGCATCGCCCAGCACGAGGACCTTCCACCCTGGTCAGAATCTTACGGAATATCGCCTGGAGTAAACTGATTGCTGATTCACGGTAAAGAACCCAATTGGGTGTGATACACGATACAATACGAAGTTGAATCCTGTTAGAGACATGCATGGTTACCTCCCTCAGCTGTCTATTGTTGAATTCCCCCTCCACCCAAAGGAAACAAAACGGCTTATCATCGAGACCTTCCACTGTCCAATGATTGATATCCTCATTCAGCATGATCGGAAAGATAATGTCATTTCATAACATGCATGCAAACTCTTCATTTTTTAGTGTTCAGTCAGTCAATTATCCCCTTACGTTATTTTTAAATATGTATATACATATGAGTTCTTTTTAAAATGATTTGTATGTATTGACGGCGTGTGTTTTTGTCTTGGATATTGTATTACTTTGTATGGTATAATGGTAACCTTAAACAATGGTCCAGAAAACGCCAAGGGTTTTATCGACGTGATATGAGTGCCTAATGCCTACCTGTGATAGGTCAATAATATCACGCCCTCTGGCGGCAGAGGTCGTCTCGGTGTAAATGAAACATGATCGTACATTAACTTATCACATTTCACAGCTTTAGTCCACTCAGTAATTTAGTCACTTGCATCTCTCTATACAATGGCTGGGGATTGAGAATAATAACGCACAAGATTGCATTAACATTTACATATGTAATGAGTATCTGCCCTACTTTTTTCAACTAAAAGCCCAGTTGACATTGGACGGAAATAGAACATGGTGGCATTGGTGACATGAAAACGGTACTGCAGCCTTGGAATTAAATCTGAAAGAAACTCTTGCCTGTAATGGCGAAAAGTATATATTTTATAGTATTTTAACCTATGTAATTTGAAGTCCACTGCTTAGAAAGCACATATGAAAGTAATGACGGATAGTTTCGCTGTCATAGTAAAGTGTAGTAACTAATCCAAAGAAAGATAATGAAGTCATTTTGGATCAACGTTTCGCCTTACTCAACAAACCATCATCAGGATTTTGTTGAATATACCGAAATGTTGAGTTAAAATGAATTAATTTTCTTTTTTCGAAGTTGTTACATATCTTTATCGTGGTATACACTCCTCATTGTTAGTCATAATAGCGCCTTTAATTGTCTCTGAGCTAAGGGGCAGTATGAATTTGCACACTATATTATAATGCCCCATGTATTCGACCTGCGCTTGTCAGTTGCTGTTTGTGACGTTCATAAAGGTTCCCTGTCATCCATTCGGTTGTGACGCAGCGGTTGACCTAAACTGGATTGAGTTCGACGTAAAACCCTAACCATCAAGCCAGTCCAACAACATTAAGAACATTTTTGTTTATTTAAATTCTTAATCAGACACTTCGATCAACGGAAAAAAATGTATCATAGCAATCTTAAACGTTAGGCCATATACGCTAACTTCATTTTAACCATTTTGAAGCAGATGCATGGTCAAAAAAGTAAACGGGATTTCTAGAATTCTTTAAAAAACTCCAAGAAAGGATCCCACCCAGTGTAAATATTTGTATATGTAATTATATCACAGTAGAGTTTGATTGAAAGTGTATTTATCCATAATCATTAAGAATAACAATTAAATTCGCTTTCGCTGGGAAACCCTTTGATCCACGAGTTTTACACGGCATTGATTGTGTACACCTCATGTGTCCTCCAGACGGCAGAATACTCGGGAAACAAAATTTCGTTCATTTTAAAAATGTTCAAAGTTGTGAATCGAAGTTTCAATATTATTTTACCAACAACTATGCTTGAGACAACATTTGGGTGCAGTAGAGAAAAACAAGTCGTGCTGAAAGCTGCTGTCCGTCTCTTGTAGTTGGCCGTAAGGTCGGGAGAGGTTAGTGGCGGGGTCAGGCAGTCCGAGCGCGGGGGAGGAACACAGTCCACATACCGACAACCTCCAGTCAACATATCAAGTTAACATTCCTTCTCAAAAGTCAATGTCAAACCGGCAACAAATGTTTTTAATTTCCTTCATATCTGACTGATCGGAGGGACAGAGGTAAACTTTAACCGTGTAGTGTTTATTTGTTCCGAGTGTGGACTTTGGGTCCCGGGGCCGGCCACGGTGGACACGAAACATTCCTCCCATGCCATGGACAACACGCCGGGCAACTCTCGTCCATCATGGGACAATTTATACAAAACTGAATGTATCGTATTACTTCCTGTGAATAGCCTGTTACGGAACGGAAGGACACTGAATAAACACAGCTTTCTCTTCACATAACCCTGTGTTCATCAAAACGGTACCATACCTCATCGCAAAGAAACCGTGTCGGAATAAAGTCAGGGGGAAATTCGACCGAATAAAGATGCTTTATTACAGAGGTTCTTGTCTTTTCAACTAACTTATAAAACAAGCTTTCCTGTCGTGATGACAACACCACAGAACAGTTTGTTATTAACGCAAGCCAAACACGCACGGTATATTTTTTTCTCAGAAATCTGTGCCTACAGGCTGCTTGTGGATAATGATTATTTCCATAGAGTTCATTACTGTTTAGATCCGTTCTAGTTCAACATCGCCAATACCGTCCGTCACCTCCGATTGTCGGCTTTTGTGTAATGCCAAGCCATTTTTTGGCACATTAGCGGTATATTTACTGCTGCAGATGATACTTGTATCGCATGTAGATATAAACGTATCCTATAGGGCATCAAGTGCATCCCGCGCCAAAAAAAAATAGACATAGAGCAGATAACAGCAAAGAAAATGAAGAAATAAAACAGAACTATTTAGCATAACAGTAGGTCCAAATGACCAATGCAACAAGAGAATCAAGTCACGTGAAAGAGTTTAAATTTCTTCATATGTCGATTGATCAGGTCAAGGTCCTTGATGACGCGCTTCGAAGTGCTACATCCATTAGTTTATTCAAAATCTCTATTTATTAGAAATAATGTTCACTTTCCTCCTTTCTACTATAGCGGAGAACGTGTTTTACAAATTATAATGTCCTAACTACGACTAAAATGCAGTTCATTAAATACCCGTATATGTTTAATCGTCATCTTGTTGACACTCCAAGATGTTGGTGTTTTTCGAAATAAATCAGAATTACTTGTCTATAGCTCTGTCTTAAAGAATATCAATTGCAGGGAGTGAAAAATAAGTTTCGATGCTCTCTTATTGTCAAATATACATAAGGAAGGAATAAGGTTCGATGCAGTCTTATTGTCAAATACATAAGTAAGGAATAAAGTTTGATGCCCTCTTATTGTCAAATATACATACGGAAGAAATAAGGTTCGACGCTCTTTTATTGTAAAATACATAAGTAAGGTATAAGGTTCAATGCGCTCTTATTGTCAAACACATAAGGGAGGAATACGGTTCAGTGTGCTCTTATTGTCAAAAACATAAGGAAGGAATAAGGTTCGTTGCGCTCATAATGTAAAATACATAAGAAAGGAATAAGGTTCGTTGCGCTCTTATTGCAAAATACATAAGAAAGGAATAAGGTTCGATGCGCTCTTATTGTCAAATACATAAGAAAGGAATAAGGTTCGATGCGCTCTTATTGTCCAACACATAAGGAAGGAATAAGGTTCGTTGAACCCCTTTTGTAAAATACATAAGGAAGGAATAAGGTTCGTTGCGCTCTTAGTGTAAAATACATAAGAAAGGAATAAGGTTCGATGCGCTCTTATTGTCAAATACATAAGAAAGGAATAAGGTTCGATGCGCTCTTATTGTCCAACACATAAGGAAGGAATAAGGTTTGTTGCGCTCTTATTGTAAAATACATAAGGAAGGAATAAGGTTCGATGCTCTCTTAT
>JAVFBZ010020699.1:0-11542 GCA_032466195.1 Katharina tunicata | reverse complement strand
TACTCAACAAAGGCTCTGTTTTGGTGCGGAACCGGTAAACGTTATTTCGTGTGCCATATGACTAGCTTATTTATACATATTGATTTTAAGACGAGAATAATGTATCATGGAGATGCTTTCAGTTTATATTGCTAATTACATTAATACAGAGGTTTTTATTCCAAAATTAAAACTGTGAATTTATCTTTACCCCGTTACCCCTGCAATGCTTTAAATATCTTTTGTCAGCACTATAAAAATTAGACGCATTAATTAAAGTTCTGTATCTTTCACGGCACTTTTGCTGTGGAGTGTCGGGGGTGTATGTTTAATTCAGGTAGCGGTTAATGGTAGTGTATGCTATCATTTTCCTCCCAAAACAATCTGGCATTGGCCTTTATTTCAAAATTGGTTTGACTTTGTTTAACTTTGTTTAAATCAACGATAAATCATGTACGTACTTCCCGGGTTGAAATTAGTTAAAGATGAATATTATTGCTCTGATGGTCTTGACTGGTAAGACCGATTAAATGGCAAATGTATCTCATTACAATTGTCTACAAAACAAATTTCGGGCAGAGCATCAATATCAAAAGCACAACCCGATATCAATGTCAACTTTTTATGAAATCCAATAAAGCTGTGGAAGTAGAATGGGTTTGTATTAGTTTGTTTTTGATTAGTAAATAACATAGACATGCGCTCAATAACCGTGCAAGACATTAAACTTGTATTGAAATACTATAAAGATTATTAGTTTTTATGACATTCACAATTCACAAAATGTTATATACGACTAAGTCTTAGCTAAGTATATTGGTAAGTCTCAACTGATATGTATATTTTAATATTAGGCCCATATTCACCCAGATGACGTGAATCTGTTTAATCAATCAAAACAAAAAATATTCTCGAAAGATAATTGGAAGTTTTAATGTGAACAGAAGCTTCCATATTTACTCGATATTTATCCATAACTTACTAAGTACTCTAACACTTATTTATTTCTTGTTCATATACGAGATGTCCTGTTTTATACGTCTTTGAAAATACCTTAATAGTCTCAAAACTAGCTTCCCGTTTCTTGTAATAGTATTAAGGCGCTGTCTCTAGCTTATGAAGCATGGTTGTTAATAAATAAATTATATGATCAAGGAGTTGAAATATGTCTTGTCTTGGTCACTGCTCACATCGGAATTGCAGGAAACGAAGAGGCTAATAGTCTGGCGAGGGAGGCTCTTGAATTTCAATTTATTTCTGTTCCATTTTATTGTTCCAATTCATTAAATTTCTGTTTTCTAATCGAAGATGTGATGTTGTTGTATTTCGGATTCTCTGTGGCATATTGCCCTTGAATTCTCGTCTTCATAAAATAAATTTGCATCCAACAGGTGAGAAATGCCAAGTTGAGGAAACCATTGACTACTTTTGGTTAAGATGTACAAACGAAATAATTATAATTGAACCATCGTAAAGCAAGCCTTGTAGTTAGAGACTATCCATGTGCAAGGAATTTAGCGCCACATGTACTCCTGGCGGTGACAGGCTATATTCATACTACACAGGGATTTTAATATTGTTGTGTTGCCCGGGGAATTAGTATGAATGAAATGTATAACACATATTGAACAGTCCTATTATTGTGTACAACAGTTCCACTTGTGACTGGCATACGCCAATATAACTAACTAGTAGTTGTCATGTTATCTGTATTACGAGAGTTTACGACATCACGTGGAGCAATCTGATTTACGGTAATAAAGTTACATTCACGCTATCTTGTTCTCCCACGTGTTATGACATGGTGGCAGCGGTAAAGGTGATTTCTCGTCGTAGACTCACAGAAAAGTTCGCTGGATTGTTGAGAGTGGTTGCCAACAAAGTCTGGTGAACTGTTTTAACGCCATTTCGGGGCGATGGATTCCTTGGAGCCGCCTGAACCGCTCAACCTGGCGAGCGGAAATGTAAACGAAAATTGGCGCCGTTTCAACCATCGTTGGGAACGTTATAGACTGGCATCGGGAGAGGGAGAAAAGACTGAACTTATACAGTGTGCCATCTTTCTTCACGTAATTGGTGATGAAGCCCTGGAAGTGTATAAAACCATGGACTTGTCTGATGCTGAACGATTCTCCTTAGACTCGATCGTGGGAAATTTTGAACGGTACTGCAACCCACGAACAAACTTTTTTTCGAGCGGTACAAACTAAACACGCGTTTTCAAAAGGACGGGGAGAACATCGATCAGTTTTTGACTGAGTTGAAAAGTATGGCAGCCAATTGTGAGTATGAACACTTAGTAGACAGCCTAACTGTTGACAGAATATTGCGGGGGTTAAAAGACAACACCCTACGTGCTAGGTTGTTGAGAATACCAGACCTAACTTTACAAAAATCTGTTGAACTATGTAGAGCTCATGAGATATCTGAAGCACAACTGAAATCTCTTACAAATGGTGCAACCACATCTTGTTCCGTAAATGAACTGCGTGATTAGCCTAAACTCAGAAATATTGAGGTCAAGATCAGAAACGCTCGCAAAAACGTGGACGGATGTGTAATTCCTGTGGCTATGATTTTCATGACAAATCACAGTGCCCAGCCAGAAAAAAAATCGTGTAATAACTGTAATCCGAGGGGCCATTTTGTTTCCAGGTGCCCTTAGAAACGTGTCCATGAAGTAACAGTTGATGACAAAACTGACCCTGACATTGACAATGAACGATTTTTCTTGGGGCAAGTTAAAGCCACTAACGGTACTGATGACACAATACCGCCATGGAGAACAGTTCTTAATATTGAACGAGACAAATGTGAACTTCAAAATAGACTGTGGTGCGGACGTGACAGTTATTTCTGAAAAGTAATTTAAACGACTATATGACAGGCCGGTTCTTAAGCCTACATCAGTGCTTCTTGATAGCCCTGATGGCCAATTGAAATGTTTAGGGCAGTTCATAAGTAGATGCATAAGAAAACAACAAAAGTATTCCTTAAGTGTATATGTTTGCATATCGTCATTGTTCCAAAAACTAGCAACAAAGTACGCATATGCGTTGACATGAAGCCCCTTAATAAGGCAGTAAAGCGTGAGTTATACACGTTGCCTACTGTTGATGATATATTGCACAAGCTGTCAGGTGCCCAGATATTTTCCAAATTAGACGCATCGTCGGGCTATTGGCAAATGACACTAGATGAACAAAGTAGCAAATTGACAACGTTCATAACGCCTTTAGGGCGATATCGATTTTTAAGGTTACCCTTTGGTATTTCGTCGGCGAGCGAAATTTTCCAAAGGGAAATGGTTAAACTGCTTTATGATTCAGCTGGCTTAGCGGTATTTCAAGATGATATCATAGTATTTGGCTCAGATGTTGAAAATCACGACAAAAATCTTGACCGCATACTAAAGAGGGTCACTGAGTCAGACTTTAAGTTGAACAAAGACAAATGTAAGATCAGACATAGTCGTATTGGATCCTTGGGGTACTTGATTAGTAAGGTGGGTGTTTTGCCCAACCCAGACAAAATTCCGACTATACAGGACCTCAGTCCTCCGACTGATATCAGAGGGCTGAGACAAGTGATGGGAATGATGAACTATTTAGGGAGATATGTGCCTCAAATGGCTGAAATAGCCGCACCCCTAAACGACTTGCTATGCAAAGACACAGTGTGGTCGTGGAATGACCCACAGCAAAAAGCATTTGACAGATTGAAAAGCTTGATTTGTAATAAGTGATATTCATTTAAGTGGACATAAAATGATTTGTGACTGCAAAGTTGACCGTCACATCCCCAAAACTAGTTATTTTGGTCATAACTACCATGGACTGTAAAAGCAAGTCTAAACTGAGGGGGAGACTTCATGTTATCTGTATTACGAGAGTTTACGACATCACGTGGAGCAATCTGATTTACGGTAATACAGATTCATTCACGCTATCTTGTTCTCCCACGTGTTTTGACAGTAGTAGTATACTGAAGCAACTTAATCCTTCTGAAGTCACACTCTGTGCTCTGACTCTATGCCCCAATCCGCAATGTGCATTCGCCAGAGTACATATCAATGCAGAATAGAAATGATATACTTGGGATCGTCCGTTAAAGGGATCCCAAAGATTAACCCTTATAGGAATTGATTGTTTTTTGTATCAATGATAACATTTGTAACATTTCAAAGCCTTGATGTAGTTGATTTAACGTTGTACTGCTCAATGCCCTTTACTGTAGCACTATACACCACATAAAACACCAATCAAATTAATAAATAAATAATCGAAGGTTCGATTAAGAAGTTTTTAAACTGTCTTTAATTTTATTTAACAGCCCTGCATGCTATATCGTTGATGGGCCACATTCTTTGAGGACATGTCTAGGATTGTGCTTAGATTTTCTTGCTCAGTTGACAACATAAAGCTTCTCTTGTGTTTTTATAACCCACGTGATCGAGTATGATTTCTTGGATTGAGTAGCTTGAGTTCCAAAGCTTTTCTGATACACTCCCTCCCATCAGAAGACTCTATGAGGTCTACAACCTTGTATGAAGATTTGACAAACACTGTCTCCTAAGAAACAGTAACCAACTCAAAATAACCTTCACATTTTTAAAATACCAAACTGTAACGCCTTATTCTTTTATTAAACATTTATTTAAGCCACTACTTTTAGATGACACATTGGAATTTAGTTTACTCTTAATGAGTACGTAGTGTTCTTTTACATTCAATATAAATAAAATGGCCTATGGCTGGACTGTCATCATGTGACTTTTTCTACATCCAACATCTTTTCTTCTAATTCCACTTCATGCTCCATCACAATTGCCCACTTTTGTACCTCCCCTCGCGCGAGAACACAGAAGCCCAGAGATCCAAGGATGGCTATACTTCCAGCTACATAAAACACAATCAACCACTCTTGCTGAGTGCCCTGGAAAAAAACAACACGACTACAAACAGCTTTGATACAATGTTAAATCACTAAAGTATGCTGACGTTTAGGTATACAAATTTAATGCCTTCCAAAAACGTCTTATTGAGACTATGATTGGCAGTACTTAGCTCTCGTCTGTTACTATAAAGGTCTGATTGTTATTTGTTGATTGATTGGTTGGTGTTTAATGTCGTGCTCAAGGGTATTTCACTTATATGACGGCAGTGTATTACAAGAGAAGACGGCTAATCTAACACAACCAAAAACATGTGAAGTCATTTAAGTGTTATCGCCGTTGATAATGTTCTGTCAGTTCTAAGTATGACAGCATTAATGTAATCTGGAAACATACTGCCCTTAGCCAGAAGGCGATTGTCATTAGAGTGATTTGTAAACTTCCAATAGACTAATTTGTTTAATGTACTTCGGTAAAGTTAATATTCGGATGATTAAGAGTATCAATACTCTCAAGATCACAAACTCTTTCGTGCTGAACACTTGCGACAGGCTGATCAGGTATGAACTGAATCAGGCTCGGCGGACAAATCCATTAGCTGATTGTCTGATTGGGTTTTTAGACCGTATCTAGATATCTGAATTATATGACGGGTATCAATCTAATAGGTAAAAGAAACAACCCTCAACGTCAACCGCAATAAACAAGAAGACGCATAACAAAAGAGGAGTCTACAAATGGGTTCCCGCATGCCCCTTAGCTCCGAGAACGCCAGGGCACAGGAAGCGCGAGCCCTCTTTAATAGAAAAGCGAAGTGACTTACATTTGGCGTTAACACAGCTATGACTATAGGAGAGAGAAACCCGGTGACCGTCCCAATTGAGTTCAGTATACCAACCATCTCACTGCAATACCTGGAAAGATTTATTTCTCCAATACAGAAAAGGACAATTAAGAAAAAATAATACATTCGTTATTAGAATATGTTCCCTAGAATGCCAGTAGTTACCACCAATGTGCGCTTTACAACGGCTTGCGTCAAACAACACCATCATTAAGGTTACGGAAGTAACTAGGCTATCTCAGCGCTACGTTTAAATACACTTTGCTGCTATTCATTAACTATTTTCCACAAGGATTAAAAGAAACCAGTAAGAACATTTTTAGCTTTATTCATTTTAGAAAAAGAAAGAAATATAAGCTTTGGTAGCTGGTGAGATTGTGTTTCAGCTTTAGAAATTTTAATTAAATCCACGATTTGCGGATTGCCTAAAGATTTGATATTTATTTGATAGTTTAATCTGGTAACAACATTTTGAAATTAAAGATAGATTTGTGATGAGCTACAAAATGGAAATACAGGAAGCAGAAAAAAAAAAAAACTTGGCCTTAGATAAAACTGGAAGAACAGGGTATCTGGGAGATGTTGGAGGTCTATAGTAACAATGGTATACAGTGCAAGGTTGATATTAAGTCGCCATTCACCATTCAATAGTCAGTTCAGACGGGTATCGAGTAATGTAAAAAAGACAAGCTCCTAAAAACGAAGCAACATTGGTCAGACAATATATTTGGACTTTATTTACACATCATCTACTCATTACTAGCATATGTATTTAACTGATGATGAAGTTACAAAGTCTAAATATATTATCTATACCAATAAGGCTTACTTGTTCGGGGATGTATGCACTTATTAGATATTACTAGAATAAAAAAAAATAGTACACTGGTTACGGCTCTGGAACATGAATTCTTTTATTTTTAGTCACCATACCTTGGTGCGAAGTCCACGGGGCTAACGGGGAAACCGCCTTTGCAGAATGCATATATAATTCTAGCTACAGTGAGAAATACAACCGCCCACACTCTATCCTCGCACGTGATGTACCCAGCAGCAATAATAAATATCCCCATAGGAACAAATGCTACAAAATAAACAATAATTAGTTTTTTAAAGGTTAAATATGTAGAATTGAAAAAAATGTTGCCAGGTTTACAACGACCTTTTGGTTTTAGTTACTTCTATCAGCAATCAGGTAGCTAGCAAATCGCGATCCCGCCAAAGGCTGATGTTGAAAACCCAAACTGAAGCAGGAATCTTTCTAGACTTAATTTTTAAACATCTGACTTTAGTTTAGAAAGATCCAGCTCCATGTGTGAGAGAGACTACCTTCCACCACAATAGCGACAAAGAAGGCAAAACACAACATTCGCGGGACGTCAAACACGACAAATCGAACAACACGGCTTACTTATGCCACATAGGCTCCTACCTTTCTCGAGATTGTAAAGAATACCAGCACTATGATGTAATGACAAGCCATCCTTGTTGTTGTCGCAGTACTTTTCCCACAAAAACGTGCGCTGGACAATGAATCGTCTTAATTTAACTACGAACTTATTTAAAATCAAAGAGAAAAAAACCCGTTGCCATAGGGCCCATTCATAGAGCACAGATATCACATAGGCACAGGAAACTCCAACCAATATCACCAGTGGTTTTGAAAGGCAAAGCTTGCAATCAGTTTCAACTCAGTCACCATCTTCGCTAGCCAATGGTTTAATTCCGAGGTACTCTACATTACATTCCTTGGCGGATTGAAGGCATAAAACCAGAACATAAAGCCTCGCAAGTGATTGGCTGCTTCAGAACTAGTAGGCACCAATCAAATAGCACATTACGGGAATACTCCACTATAGTCGGAAAGGGGACGTGCCAGTTATGAATGTTGCAGGAACTGTCTTGTGGTGTTTTTTTGTTAAGGCGATAGGTTTAATGTTTTCGGATCGTTACGGATCTGTGTTCACTTCCTGTCCACCTTCGAAAACTGACACAGCTGTACATTCTTATTTTTAACGCTTGATCCGCCTAGGGGTTGGCAATGAGTAGCTCGGAATAAAACCATTGGTTAGTGAAGATGCTCAATCACAACACCACTGACTGTTTTAGCATGTAACATGCCTTAGCGGCTGTATCCGCTGAAGTTTGTTTCAAATTTATTATGCTAGTCTTTGGAGATAATCATTTTATCTAAATGTGTAAAGTTAATAACTGCTACTGGTGTCGGGAATTGGCCGAATGAAATCGCGTCCGTCCAAAGGGGAGACAACTCTATGTCTTAAGTTAACTGGTGAGAAGGCTAGCCACACGTATTGACGGCACTTCCTCGCCCTAAAAAACACAAGCAGACAGCAATTTTGTCGGTAGTTATATACTTTTTCGATCATCGAATATGACAAACACATAGAGACAGTAAGGAAACTCAAACTGACAGTTTGTTTATCACCACGCTGAGGGCAAAGGTCAACATGTACTACACTTTTATAAAGGCGATGGTAGTTGGAAAATCAACTCCACCCTCGACAGTTTATACGGGGGTATGTATTCTAAAATTGAGGATCAAATCATTCTCCCTACCGTCGAGTCTTTGACTCGCCATCTTGTTCTTCACAAAGACAGAGTTATTTGTGTGTGCTGATTGTAGCGAGTACGTTTATATCTGATTAGATATGCTACTGCTTCACGATTTTATTAGGTTTGAATCAGCCCTGTACGTATTTCCTCTGCTTAATTTTAAAAAAGGTTGGTTCTAAAATACGATTCATTCTCCAGCGCACTTTTGTTTTCGTGGAAACAGTTCTACGACAACAGCAACAATTGTTTGTCATTACATTAGTACTGGTATTCTTCTCAATCTCGAGAAATGTACGAGTGTATTTTAGTATGGTGCCTCCGGTGAGAGAAATTTGGGTTGTAAAGTGATACGATTAACCCATGTTGCATGGGATACCTTCGATTTTTCTGAAGAAATTATATAGAGCATTTTTTACATGGAGCTAGCTTACAGCTATGACACAGGAAGCTCTCCTCAAACAACCGTGAAGTATCAGTTAGTGTGACATAAAGCTGCAAAAATACACAATGATTCAACAAATAAAGAACGTACAAACCAGTTGAAAAAATCTTCGTGTGTTGAGAGTATTCATTAAGCCTTTCCTTTGAAACAGATCAGCAAAATAGCCGGTGAAAAAACCCATGATGAAGGAGCCAAGGGGAGGTAAGCCCGAGAGCAATCCATTCTGGAAAAAAATGTTCAGGAAAGTTTAAGAATTGATCTAAGAATGCTATCCTGGTAATTGACCAAAACATCAGCAATATACTATCAGTACGGAGCCGCAAAACTTATTTTGATGAGTTATGAAGTAGTTCAAGCATGTTATTAAGCCGTTCAAACGAAATTATCCGTCGTTCAAACGAGATAACAAGTCGTTCAAACGAGATAACAAGTCGTTCAAATGAGTCATTATGTCATTAAAACGAGATGATAAGCAGTTCAAAGTTATTGAGCAGCACAGTTGTTATTTGTCAGGTCACTTTTACTGCTTCGTGAGCCACATAATAAAGCTGACAACTGTTTTCATTGTTGTGTATTATGTATGAATTGTAAGGAGTTTTAGGTTTTGGAAGATTTATTTTGTATTTACTTCTCCTATTTATATTTTCAATTCTTAGCCAGGACGTATAAGCATAATTTATTTTTATTATAAATAGATTTAGCTCTCTCCTTTCTCTCTCAACATTTCGGCTGGTGGTTTTTATTATTATACAAGATTGAATGTTTATAACTCACCGCTGTGACAATTTAAAAGCCAATCAAGCAGAAAAATATCATTTAAAAACTATAAATAAATACTAGCTGTTAATCTGAAACTATAGGACTTCCAGTATAGTGGTCGACGTATACTGCTCCGATTTCCCTCTCAAGATGAGCGTATACACTTTCAGAAACAGAGCTTATCAAATATAATACTAACCTCTGAAATGTTGTAATGTAGAACTTCTTGCATGTAAACTATTTGCCCAAGTTGCAGAGTATAGTTGACCCAGTCGTCAGCGAAGAAAGCCATTGCGTTTCCCCAAAAAGGAGCTGACGTTAAAATACTGCACCACGGCGTCGGTATGTCTTTCTCCTGTTTTATCGAACTGATACACATTTAATTCAACAGAAATTGTATTTGAATGAGACTTTCTAAAAGGTGCAATTTTAAATTTAACAGTACGGTCTGGGGCTCTATGTAGATTGATTTATTGGAGTTTTGCGAAGAAAAAACAACAACAACAAACAGAGAAATAGTTAAATTTCAGACCCTACCAAGTTGTCAATATAATTACTATTAATTTATGTGTAGGAATGCGTGTTACCGTGAATGCCTCTTAATGTGAACTACTGTAAGTAAAGTGTATGGTGGACGTTTTATGCCATGTTTTATGTGTGTATTTCTTGCAGATTAAAACAAACCATAATATACTCAGACTTTATACGTAGAAAAATGTACAGAATAAAGTTATATATTTAAATTTCAGCATTTGAGTATACATTTATTTCACTGGCATAATAACTACAACAAATATGGCGAAAACAGTCCACCATACATTTTACACACACTAGTTAAAATGAAATGGCTTTCAGTGGAAAACGGAAAATCCTACAAAAAATGAAATAGCAGATTTGTTCACAACAGGGTAGGGTCTATAATATGAGTATTACTTTGCGTTTTCGTTTCCTTCCCATTTAAGTTTATTTCCCTACTATGACTGGGTGTATCTCACTGGGTGAAGGAAACCATATTAAACGACACTGGCAATAAATTAAAAAAATCCTGACAATACAGGACGCAAAACAGAGGAAAAAACCCCAAAGCAAAACAGGACAACAAAACAAATTTGCTTTCTGAATCCACTCGGCTCAGTGAGCACTATTACACAGGAAGATTCTCTTTCTGAATCCACTCGGTTCAGAGAACACTATTTAACAGGAAGCTTCCCTTTCTGAATCCACTCGGTTCAGAGAGCACTATTTCACAGGAGGCTTCCCTTTCTGAATACACTCGGTTCAGAGAACACTATTGCACAGGAAGCTTTTCTTTCTGAATACACTCGGTTCAGAGAGCACTATTTCACAGGAAGCTTCTCTTTCTGAATACACTCGGTTCAGAGAGCACTATTATACAGGAAGCTTCCCTTTCTGAATCCACTCGGTTCAGAGAACACTATTGCACAGGAAGCTTCCATTTCTGAATCCACTCGGTTCAGAGAACACTATTGCACAGGAAGCTTCCCTTTCTGAATCCACTTGGTTCAGAGAACACTATTGCACAGGAAGCTTCCCTTTCTGAATCCACTCGGTTCAGAGAACACTATTGCACAGGAAGCTTCCCTTTCTGAATCCACTCGGTTCAGACAGCACTATTGCACAAGAAGCTTCCCTTTCTGAATCCACTCGGTTTAGAGAGCACTATTGCACAAGAAGCGTCCCTTTCTGAATCCACTCGGTTCAGAGAGCACTATTGCACAAGAAGCTTCCCTTTCTGAATCCACTCGATTCAGAGAACACTATTGCACAGGAAGCTTTCCTTTCTGAATCCACTCGGTTCAGAGAACACTATTGCACAAGAAGCTTCCCATTCTGAATCCACTCGGTTCAGAGAGCACTATTGCACAGGAAGCTTCCCTTTCTGAATCCACTCTGTTCAGAGAACACTATTGCACAGGAAGCTTCCCTTTCTGAATCCACTCGGTTCAGAGAGAACTATTGCACAGGAAGCTTCCCTTTCTGAATCCACTCGGTTCAGAGAACACTATTGCACAGGAAGCTTCCCTTTCTG
>JAVFBZ010020698.1:0-11060 GCA_032466195.1 Katharina tunicata | reverse complement strand
TGTCGGTATTCTGTATATATGTTGGTTGTGTCTCAGTGTTTATAGTATGTTTACCGCTAGCCTTTGTCTGTTGGTATTCCGTATATCTGTTTGGTTCTGTGTTTATAGACTGTTTTCCGCTACCCTTTGTCTGTCGGTATTCGGTATATCTGTTGGTTGTGCCTCTGTGTTTTAAGTCTGTTTACCGCTAGCCTTTGTCTGTCGGTATTCTGTATATATGTTGGTTGTGGTTCAGTGTTTATAGTCTGTTTACCGCTAGCCTTTGTGTCGGTATTCCGTATACCTGTTGGACGTGGTTCTGTGTTTATAGTCTGTTTTCCGCTAGCCTTTGTCTGTCGGTATTCTGTACATCTGTCGGATTTGTTCAGTGTTTATAGTCTGTTTACCGCTAGCCTTTGCCTGTCCGACCCTGTCGGTATTCTGTATATCTGTTTGTATTGTTTCTATGTTTGTAATCTGTTTACCGCTAGCCTTTGTGTGTCGGTATTCTATATATCTGTTGGTAGTGTATGTGTGTGTGTTGTTAGCCACAAGATCCATTCCTTGGTACGCATTAAAGAGAACCACTGTACAGCTGAAATCGCTATAGCTGTTCTAAAGACTATTTAAATCATCCTTCAGAGCTGTCATCTGACTCACCGTCATTAATGACCAGCTTTGACGAGCATGGTAATCAGAGAGAAAAACACAGCGATACATCCATATCAATTAGCCGTGTTGTTGGATATGTTTTGGAACACCCTAATAGCCCAATACAACAGGCTATTCTCCGATAAAAATCAATTCAGGAATACAAAATTCGAAGAGAGCTTTTCTACCATTTTGACCTTTCTACATAACTCATTATTTCGTACTTAACAAACATTACAATATGTTCCTTATGTTATTCTCTTAAATCTCAGACGCACGTCTTTATCTTTCACATTGCATCCGTGAAGTGAAGACGGTCCACAGTTTCTAGCTTCGTTTTGAAATACATTGCGAATCTGTTCTAGGATATTTACTTCTGCCTTGATGACTAATGGAGAATTTATCCTTACTGACTTAAAAATAACTTTTCACAAATTCTCCTGAGAACATTGTTCCTTGCACGGCTTCGAGAATTTCCAGACTGTACGTTTTATAGCCGGAAAATGAATCATAATTGGCATCATAAACAATACATCAAACTGATCATCATTATTAAATATTTTATACATGCCGAGAATGCCATAAGGGGCATTTTTGTTACAGAACTCAAATTACTTTTCAGAATTATTCATAGAAGAATTCAAATGCAATGAGAGATGTCCGCTGTAGATAACTTGTACTCGTTGAGCTGTAACATTTACCCTCATAAAAATACCGACAACTTAGGGTAACGCACAGTCGTGAATTTTGTCATTTGGACTGCACAAGTTTATCCATAGTTTTCCATAGTTATTGTGGTACTGCATACCAGTATATAGTTGTTACAGACAAATTTATTAACTCCGAACTGTAGCTGATGTTATATAGCCATGTTTGTCTATGCCAAACTTTTGCGTTATATAGCCATTATTGACAGTTTCGTCTTCTCCACACTTTAGCGTCTAATCGCCATTACTGGTAGTTTTGTCTCCTAAAAACTTAAAGCGTTATATAGCCATTTTTGACAGTTTCGCCTACATGCTTAAAACTAGACACTGAAGTCCCAGACAGACCATGTCTGATCTCATCATATCCGCCATACCCTACATGTAATGCTGTAAGTTTACTACATTGACTTTCTTATTATGTTTTTTTTTTTTTTTTTTTATTATTACTTTTTAATTTATTATTATTATTTTATTTTTTTTTATTTTTTATTAATTAATTTATTTGTTTAATTGTTAATTTATTCCATCTTACTTAAATTTTTAAAGACATTATTATTATTTATATTTTGTATATAGGGTTTTCATGATGTTTATTGTTACACGTTTTTGTATAATTATAGGGAAAGAACATTTTGTTGCCTCCACCGAGATTCGAACTCAGGTCTATTGTTATGTGTTAACTGTATAGACCTTGGGAATAAAGTGTACGTTAACTTGAGAAACAATATGTTTAGAAAAAGCTCGCTTCTGCGGGATTTGTCAAGATTCTGTGAAGCGATTAATAATACTTTTTGAGATAGATTTGTCGAGACTGAGATCTGGTGGGTATGTCACATTTCTGAATGTATTGAGCCTGATTGCTTTAGATCAATGGCAGAAATAAGTAGGCCTGGATTTTTTCATTGAGGTCATTTCGGACGTTTACGTTTGATCAAGCATCAAATTGTTAAATAAGGGCTAATCGTTCAGATATCCGAGGCGAATGGTCGCGTTGCAGTTGTTATTTGATTTTAGTAAACGACATCTTATTACCAGCTGTAAGCCCGCTTGATTTCTATGGCTTAATATTTTGGACACATATCTGTATATCACCCGAAATTGATTTCTGATACAACTGACGCCCCTGTCAGACCAGCTTTACACACGGACTTACACTTTATCAACGAAGCATAGAAATCAACTTGCGTATGGATTCTATGCGATAAGTCATTGGCAATATTGCTGAGGTTGGATACCGGAATTGTCTGGTGTTTTATTTCTAAAAAACATGACGACTGAAATGGATTTTCAACTTCTGGATATATTGGTAAGCGACATTTCGGCCTAGATGCTGAAATGTTGAAAATCCATCTCTGGCGTCATGTTTTTGTAATGTACCCAGATTCTAAATGTCGCTCAAACAAGGTTTTATTTCTCAGCTAACATTATATTTCATTGTGCACAATTGACTAAGAATAGTATGTAACAGAGAGCAAAAATAGGGAGTCAATATGATTTAAAGAAACAATTTAGGAGTAATTAATTCAAAGATTTGTCTAATCCTAATCGTAATTATTTTTTTTAATGGATTAAAATTATAAATGATACCATATAATTGGCCGTATAATCGTAACATTATAATTGACTGTTTGTTATAAAAATGCTGATAGAATCTATCGTGTTTGCGAGTTGAAGCTAAATAAAATGTTAGCTAGCATCTCATGCATGGTGGATAAATTCTCTGAGTATAAAACACACGTATTCTTTCTGGGTATAAAACACACGTATTCTTTCTGGGTATAAAACACACGTATTCTTTCTCTGGGTATAAAACACACGTATTTTTGCTCTGGGTATAAAACACACGTCTTCTTTCTGTGGAGGCTAACAGCCGATAATACACGACAAGTAACCACTGACTACCGTATCGAATTACTACATCCACAGTTATCACGCAAATATTGTGGGGAATTTTTACATCAAATAATCACGCGAATGTTGTTGGGAATTTTTACATCACATAATCACGCGAATGTCGTGGTGTATTTTTACCTCAAATAATCACGCACATGTCGTGGTGTATTTTTACATCAAATAATCACGCGAATGTCGTGGTGTATTTTTACATCAAATAATCACTCGAAAATTACTTCAAATTAGTATGTGAATGTTGTGCAACTCTTCCGAATACGATATCTACTTCTAATGCGCACAATGTACATCATTTATTAACTAATGGTTTATGTTTAGATTGAAGCATTGTGACTCACCAGCTTTAGACGTTAGGTGACATGGTTCTATCCTCTATAAAAGACAGGTGGTTGACGGGGGCTTCCCGCGGCATAGTGCTCCATGGGCTAAGTGGCACCAGGAAGTCGTTTGTTTTGGCATCCTTTTTAAAGTCCTGTCCTTGGGTCAAACATGCAAATTGGTTACTTTATTCAAAGGAGAGATTAATTTAGGCGGGACCATTCTTTTGTTTAGTTATATACCAGGACACATGCTCTTCCCAAACCGTTCACTAGATTTTCTATGTAATACCTGGTACTCTCCTCTGGTTTGGCGTATATTCGCCCACATTAATGCTCATTCCTTAATTGAAATCCAATATTCTGTTTTTCTGGAACGCACTTAAAAAATCTACTAAACGGTTAGAAAATGACGAGAATAAGCATCCAGAATAACACCCACTAAGGTTTAAATTAGACGGATTAATCACTTTGTTCTTACGGGTTGATTTTGTTAGAGATACTTCCATTTGACCTAATTCTCGCTTATTCCATTTTTTCTTTATTACCATTTTTTATTTCATCGTTGTAAATAAACAGACACAATTCAAGTTTACCAAATGGTATACTGTGAAGGAAATTAGCTCACACCAAGGAAAAAAAACTACCATAAACAGTTGTTTTTTTTGGTATTGTTTTATTAGGGTTTTTCACCGTTAATGATATCATACTCCGAATAAAATGCCGTGCCAGTCAAGCGTATAAATAAAAGCGGCGTCACGGGCAACAAACATTTATAACACAATATTACTTTTCAGTTCCTTTCATTTAATTTATTTCACCATATATATTCACCATAAGTTAATGTACAAAAACGTAAAATAACAAACATCGTGATAAAGTACTGAACATATTTATAATATAATAATAGATATACTAAATTAATAATAAGTTATGCTTTTTAAAACAGCGACTTGCTGCTTCCTTTATCATTTAGTTTAAACATAATAATGCATTGCATCCACCAATCGTGAATCATCAGCGACGCTTCTTTGGAGACAATCTCGCCCCTCGCTGAGAAGAATGCTTTACAGCAGAGGAAATTATAACCGAAGAAATGCAGCCCAAGATCCCCCAATTGTGCCGGCTTTGAACATCAGGAGGCAAAACAGGGCCTTGTCTCAAATATACTCCATTCTAATGCCCATTAGCTGACAGACTGATAAAATCTACAAAGCACAGAAAGCGCCAGCATCCCACTCTCTCTTCCATCGAGTTAAATAATCGAAGTCGGTTTATTTGACGTGAAAAAGAGAAATATCAAATCAAATCAAATCAAATCAAATCAAATCAAATCAAACTCTATTTAAGAGTCGGTTTTACAATGAGTAACTTTAGCCAAAGTTTCGCTCCCTTGTAACTGAGGGATTGGTAACCAAACGTCTTTGTTCTGTATCTTGGGATATGGACCAAATTGTTGTCGGGTGAAAAAGATAAATAAATAATATATACTGACGAGAAAGCATCCTTTGCATGGGCTATATCAGCAAAAAATATATTTCATACTACTGGTATAGTATTTAAAACACAAACTGTTGAACTTGCGGTTTAGTCGATTTTTTTCTAAAAAAATTTCTTGATGAGATTTGCAAATCGTTATAAATGTCGTTCGATTGTATTTGACTTCCGAGTACATCCTTGAAACGCTGGAAATTGCATATCTGGCTGAAACTGAGAATTTTTCAATTTTCTAATCTTGTCTGAGATTTATGTAACTTAAATTATTCTTGTCTCTTTGGTGTTTGGAACACAATATGATGTCAACAAATTTCGCTCAGATATTTAGTTTAGGTTACAAAATTACTCAATCAAAGACTGAGTTTTAGAATAAACCCTGTAAATGCTGTACAGCGAGAATTCAGAAAGAAATTGTTATGCATCCAATTCATGTTAGCCCTTTAATTCTTTTCAATTTTAGTTTTCATTTCGATCTTCTTGTTTTTCGATACATACCCTTTGTCGAAAAATCGTCTTGTGCTTAGTATATCGTTGTCAAAACGAATACTGTGAGATTTCAGATAAAGGCCTGTTGTTAAACTTTCATTTTAAGAATGGCCACCGTATTTAACACCAGCATTCAGGTTTCCTTTTGGGATCTCTCTAATTAATTACAGGAATAATCTTCTTTTCTTTGATACATACAAATTCAAAACATTAATCATTTACGCCTAATTTTACATCATAAGAAATACTATATATTTACTAGGACAAGCCAAGTATAATCTTCCCGGGGAAACAATTGAGTAATTCTATCAGAATAAAGACAGTATGGCAAGTGGAATCCTACACCAATGTTTTAAAAAATAACTCATAATTGCGACCGTCTCAAATTTCCAAGGCTGGATTATATATTGTTACCTGAATGTGTACTTGTCTCGTAAAGGGATCTGTACAAGGCTATAGATTTACACAGACCTGGTGAGGTTTGTTATAGAAGTTTAACTTAAGAAAAATCGATAGCGATAACCATCACTGTAAGTAATTATTCGGTCCATCAACCACTGATGGAATTACTGATGAATGAAGTGCGCTCTCCAGTTACTCAGAAAGCTAATCAATTTGATCCCAAATCACAAGCTTGGAAAGTGGACAAATGTGCCTTCTTATTATCTATATTAACAAACGTAGAGAAAGAACATTTTGCATACCTTCACCGCGATTCGAACCCAGGGCTAAAGCTCTCACCGACTGAGATACAGAGGCTCACGGCAGAACGACCACAAATTTCCAGCCAAGTAAAGCCTCAGTATCTTTCTCTATATCAGCAGTCGACTAGAAGCTCCGGTACAGGAACACTAAAGTCGATCCAGATATTAACTCCTAATTTATCCTAATAAAATCTGGTTCTGGCATATATATTTTTTTTTTATAAATGTAGAGAAAGAAAATCTTGTATTTATAAATGTAGAGAAAGAAGATTTTGTATATAAATATAAAGAAACATAATGCTGCATGTATATGTTGTAGGCCTATTGAGGCAGTTCTTGGCCAATATGCATATTATGTTTTATTGACCAGGCATATGTATTCTTGATATCACTATAAAGGCCAGTTCTTGTATTTATTTTTTACACTTGCCTTACGGAAAGCTGTCTCCTATACTCCTGTTCATACCCCATTTCCCTGTCAAGCAATAAGCTGACTAGATTTCGTGTTTCAAGTGGTCAGTTGAATTTAGTTGTTTGGCATTTCGTCCACCTCAAAGGACGTGTCTCTTTTGGTCTTTCCAAGAGATCAAATGTATCAAAGAACGCATATATTTTAACGCCGGTTTTAAGATGTTTAGAGTAGAATATATGGCCGGATAGGATGAGATTTCAGTTGACTTTTACCTGTTTCAAGGCTGTTATCGTTCATGTGCTTCAGGATTTATGTCTGTCTTTCTCGTTGAGACTCGGCTCGCTGCTTAGCTCATTTTGTTTGTGATTGGTATCTCGTTATTTTAAAGGAATAGAATGCAAAAAAAAAAGAAAGAATATATATTCAAATTATAAACACTTATAGGTTGTAGGCAATACTGTTATTATAGGCCTATTAATGTATAGGATTCCATGTGTTCCTCTGAAATTCTCTTATATTGTTTGAACTGTAATTAAGTAAAATATATTGGAGACTTTTTTGCGCCTGTTATTTATCTCTTCCTTGAGCTTAAACACAACTTCAAACAGGAACCCTACTTAATCCCAATATCAATGTAAACATTTCAGACCCATCTGTGTTGAGCTACTTGTCGGTAGTTTGAAATCGATTTCAGAGGAAACCCAAGTCTGATTTTAGATTAGCCTCGCGAGGTTGAAATTACTCTCAATAAATCAGCTTATAAATAAAATAAAAAAATTGAAGAAAAATGTGGCCATGTTAAATGCTGCAATACTAATATTTGTTTAAGATAAATTCAACTTTATATTGGTATGCCCTGCACACGCGCAATTAAGAAGTCAGTGTATTGAACCGTATTATTGTGGGGAGGGGGGAAGGGGTGGAGGTGGTTCTGTATTTAAGATTGGGCAATTGATATCTGTTGAAATCATAAAATATTGCACAATTTAGCCAAATACCGGTTGAAAGTTGTTGAGCCGTACTTTGTCCTATTGTTGTTTGTTGTTTAGTCTTATTACTGAATTCTGAGCGTATTTTTTTTTTGTCATTATTTGTTGACGTTAACCAGTGTGGTTTCCTTAATCTATACGTCATAAGAGAAATAAAACAAAAACCCACTAAAATACGACACAAAACATTAATAAATGAGGTAAAGCATACAAACAAATCATTCGGCTCATCTCGCAATCAGGAACTGCTATATACTGTACACTATGTCCCTCGATGCACTAGATCTGGAAGTCAAACTCACTAATGGCTAGCTATCACAGCCAGGATATTAAGTGACAAAAAGACAGTCTCGTGTACAATTAGTGTTTGGATCAGGAAGGGAGTGTTACTTTACTATGGAGTTTAAATTACCCGAGTCTAAAGGGCTCCTCTGAGAATAAATCAATACAAGAAAACATTCACTCATGTCCGGGCGACAGGTCTACGATAATCTACCACGATACAGTGACGTTAACCGCACATCTACCTCTTTATACCCTCTTGCTACAGCCTAGAGAGCAATTTCTGTGCTTTAAGATTCACCAGCGTAAGCATTTCAAATCTTATTATCAAGAATGGATATTAAAATCTATTTATCAATTTTTTTTCTTAAGAATTAAATATGTATCAAAAGTACTTACATTTAATTGAAATTTAATTATATTTAGTGATACTGACACTTGTTATTGTTTCTTCCTGTTGTCGTTTGATTTATGTTTAACGCTGCAATTAGCATCTCACTGCACACAGCCCATAGACTGTTAGAAATTTTCTCTAAACACAACCGAGTGAAAACATGAAGTATAAGCTGGGCGTAATGATTTATTTTATAGATTATTCTGATTTTTATTAAACGAAAGGTTCATAACCCCGTCTCTCCCGAAAAATCATTATATTCTACATATCATTAATCTTTGTCACTATGGAATTCATGCGGCGCCATCTGTGATTGTATCAACCACAATAAGATTTATCAGCATGTCGGCTGATTGTATCTACTACACTAAGCTTTTATTAGAATGCCATGCGATTGTATCTACTACAAAGTAAGGTTTTATAAGCATGCCGAGTGATTGTATCGACTACTGAAAGATTTCATAAGCATGCTTTTGTGTGGTAAGTTGATCAAAGGAAGATATCCAGTTACGCCTAGGTTTCAAAGAAGATGTTAAGTTGCGCCTATGGTAGGTCAATGGAATGTGTCGAGTTGTGCCTAGTTGAAGATGTCCAGTTGAGCCTAGTTGGTTTATGGTTATAGTTAAAGGAAGGTGTACAGGTGTGACTAGTGACCAAAGGAGGGTGCCAAGGTGCGCCTAATTGATCAAATAAAGGTGTCCATTGGCGCCTAGTTGGTCTTAAAAAAAAGTGCCCGGTTGATCAAAGGAAGGTGTCAAATTGCACCTAGTTGATCAAAAGATCGTGTTAACAGGCGCCGAATTGATGACAGGAACATATTCAGTTCTGCATAGTTAATCAACCCAAAGTGTCAGATTGCGCCTAGTTGATCACAGAAAACTGTCAATTTGTGTCCAAGTTGATCAAAGGAAGAAGTTTCGCTTATGTCGGATTTTATGGCTATTAGTAAATGATATAATTACTTCAGATTCCCTTACATCTGGGAATGATCAAAGCAGTTACAGTAACAACCGGCACCAAAAGTTTATGTCCATTTACTGCCCCTGTCTTATACAATTCCATGGATTCGTTGTATGTCTGTGATGATTAATTGGACAAATCCATGGTTCGTTTGTTGTAATTAATTGTCTATCTATCTATCATCAGTCCCAGTAGACAAGCGTTGAGGAAATGATATGCTTTGATATATTTTAAGAATCTTTAATTTACTCCATTTTAAAAACAATTTATGATCGTAATCATATACCTATAATAAAAAGATACAATGTACACTTGTTTTTAATCGACCATGGTCGTTTTTCGTAGGACGACGATCGTGTTAAAACAATCATAAGACCCTAATCGTTACTTGATTGCGTACTCTTAAACATTATCAGTCCGCCATGTATTGGTAACACTCAATTTTGTACATTACTGTTAACTTTACATTCGGACTAAACGTTAATTCAAATTTAAAAAGTTAAAGTTGAATTTAGTTCTGGACCTAACCCTAACTAAATTTCTAATTTCATGACATAGCTCTGAACATGAAAACCCGGGCCCGTTTCACAAAGCGATCTTAGACTACGTTCAACGTAAATACCATAGCGACCAGTACTGGAGGCATTGTGTTGTCATGGTAGTTACGTTCAACGTTAGCTATGATCGCTTTGTGAAACGGGCGGTTCCTTACCTTAACTCTAAACCTAAGGGCCGTGAATCCATACACGGGAAGCGGCCCAAAAAACACAATTTCAACAACAACTCTAAACGTACAACTTACTTTGCACCAAGCCCTACGCTTAACTGGAAAACTGAAACCCAAACCGAACAAAGACTCGAACACAGCTTTGACGTGTGGTGTATTAAAAACTATTTATTTATTTACTTATATTCAAGTAAGGATCCAACAGGCATAAAACCCACTTACAGGCCTAATAACAATGCACCATTCAGAACGTACTGGTATAAATCACCAAGAAATGCTCAGTGGCCAAATGGCCATGTTAGAGCATCAGCTGAGCACCAGGAGACCCGGTCAAAATCATATCACTTGACGACCTTAGCTTCGAAAAAGGGAGGTTTCCGGTGACTGCCGATTCGCGATGTTTCCTCATACACAGGCAACGCACATGACATAATAAATGAATGAATGAATGAATGAAAAAGCGTTCTATTTCAGTGTGATTTAAGTTACAAAACAGTTTGATTAATTTGTTTTTTGGGGTATGAATCCGCGAAGAGCTTTGGTTCGGTTTCGCATATGCGCACAAAGCATCCGGGGATTTACATTACACGTTTTGATCAGTATTTCACGATTGACATCCGATATGTAGATTTCAGAGACGAAAGGATCCCGATGCAGCCTCGGCAAGTTCCGACATGTAGAAGCAGGAGAGTAAAAGCATAGCCATTCAGTAGTAAATAATATGTAAAAACTTGCAGGCTGATATTATAATGGTAGGCCTAATACACTTATTGCATAGTGTGGTGACCTTTTGATGGAACTTGACTCCATGGTGACCTTTTGATTGAACTTGATTCCATGGTGACCTTTTGATGGGAACTTGACTCCATGGTGACCTTTCGATGGGAACTTGACTGCATGGTGACCTTTTCATGGAACTTGACTCCATGGTGACCTTTTGATGGGAACTTGACTCCATGGTGATCTGTTGATTGGAACTTGACTCCATAGTGACCTTTTGATGGGAACTTGACTCCATGGTGACCTTTCGATGGGAACTTGACT
>JAVFBZ010020687.1:1474-11543 GCA_032466195.1 Katharina tunicata | reverse complement strand
TGCCTGGATGTCCCTAAAAATAAACCTAGCTTCAAAAAAAGTTTCCTGGCATTTTCTATGAATTATCAAAGCAGGAACCTCCACATGTATGCTGTGTATCACATTGTTTTGTGAAGTGTTTTTTTTTTAATAATCAACGTTTCATTTCCTCTCCAAACACTTATAAAAGATGCAAAAAGAAAAACCTGACAACACAGGCCTGCGTACTTAATGTATGTTCAGATCACCAGAGAAAATAATGATGAGGGTATAGGTAGGATAGTGTATTGATATATGACCATAGTACAGGTTTGAGTGTGTCAATAACTTGAGTGTCTTTATCAGATAAAAGTAAAGGATGATAGACCTAGTTCACAATCTTCAACCCCATATCCTGATCAAAACAAGATATTTATTTATCTTTGATTTATGATTGTACTAAGTCAAGTAGTGATCAAGTAATGTTGATCAATGCAACTTGAAAAGTCTAGAATGTTTATTATTTGAAGCTACCAATGCAACTTTAAAAGTCTAGAATGTTTATTATTTGAACCTACCAATGCAACTTGAAAAGTCTAGAATGTTTATTAGTTTAAGCTACCAATGCAACTTGAAAAGTCTAGAATGTTTATTATTTGAACCTACCAATGCAACTTGAAAAGTCTAGAATGTTTATTATTTGAAGCTACCAATGCAACTTGAAAAGTCTAGAATGTTCATTATTTGAACCTACCAATTACCATACCAAAGTATACAGTTAAGCACCAAGCATACGATTTTTGAAAGAGTATTTTATTGGAATGCAGAGTTAACACCAAAAAGCAAAACAAACAATCAAAAACAACAATGCTACCACAGAGGTATGTCTTCGTGGTGTTGTTTCTATAATATATTTCCAAATATCTATAATATTGGGATTATAAGATTATAAATTATTTGCTCTGTCCACTTTGAGTTATGTAGGAAATGTTTAAAACTTGCCTGTGACAATTAAGGTGTTGACCCCCGTTACACTTAAGTCGCTTTGAATGTGTATTGTAATTTGAAAAGCTGTGATTATAAATATTGACTTTGTTTAGTTTGCGCTCCTTAGGAAATGCCGGCACAGAACATATAAATCTAATCACTGGGGATTGGTATACTTAGAGTCTACCCATTGTATAATAAAGGCTTGTAGTACTAGACTATCGGCAGGTTATAAATTATGCAGTTGAACTTTTGACTTGACTTGACTGTTGGCATGCGCTCATTATGTGTTTGCTGGCTAGAGTTGAACAACCAATACATTCACAGTTTATAAACTCACTTTAAGGAAGGTGCTTTATGGTGGGTTCCCAACAAAAGGTGGAAGGGACAAAAGCCACAGGAACTAAAATTCCCTTGGACAAAAATGACAAACAGGAATGTGGTCAAAGTACACAAGTAGAGTAACTCTGAAGACCGAAGGCTCATTTTGACTGAATATTTCAGCTTTATTTTGCTGTCGTCAGCAGTCCAACTTATATAATTTCTTAGTCATTTCAGAGTTATAAAACATAAGACTTTATATATGGATGACAACTTCTTTTTATATTATGTGTATATTACGTTGTGGTTTAGGTACTAACACCGTTATCAGTACGCTTGAGTACAGTGTAAGTACAGTACCTACACCGAAACGTCGTACTCATAATAAAAGAAGAAGTTGTGATCCATATATTAAGTCTTATGTTTTATGTCAATCCAAGTTCTAAATGCCAGTCAAACAAGTTATTCCAGAGTATTTGAATTTTCATCATCACAATTTGTTTATTATTCAGTTCAATTTATCCAGAAGTGGCAGAAAGTTTTATTATATTTTCAAATGTCTATAATGAGATGTTGGCAAAAGGCTTCAGAAACTCTTACTGCTATGTTTTATGCTTGGCTTTCTTTGTAAACAAGAACAAATAAGGTCTGGATGAGTTGGAATTGCTCCTTCAAGACCGCGATCCGATATCCCCACTCTACCGTTAGGTACATGTGCAATTAAGGGCAAAGTATTTGTGTGTTTGAAATAAGCTGTTAATGGTATCATGTGCCCCTGTGGCTGTTGTGAAATGGTTTCCCACTGGATAATCTTCCGTATTTTCTAAAGTCTGGATTATACATCGAAAGGTTTTATATATATGTAAAATTTGCTTAAGTTGCTTTTTGGTGATTGATTGAATTATTGATTGATTGGTTTTTAACGCCACATTCAGCGGTTTTTCAGCTACTCTCAAATGACTGAACCTAAAAATCAGGACCTGAAAATTGCTTCTTATTGCTAATGCTGATCAACAGGTCGCAGGTTCAAGCCCCGAAGCTGCCACGGTCACAAAACGTTTGGTGATTACCCTAACATTTAGGGGGTTAAATTTACTTTGAAACTAACCTGTTCCCCTGATTTTATATTAACTGTTAGCATTACATTGAATGATGTGACAGGACAGCATGTTGCCTCAATTCTATTTTTTTGCAAGATAATGTCCATCTGAACTTGGTCAGTAGAAACTTGAAATTCTGACCTTCTATTCATATTTGCTGACTTTCCTGTGGCCTTAAATTCTTGTCAACATTGGTTGAAAATCCAAGAGAGTGACCACTGGTCATCTATTTTTAAACAGCCTCTGCATTGTTTGAACAGCCTCCCTCCCCTTCCTGATTTTTGTCACTTCAAATAGGGCACTGCATGGGGTTAGACAGCTAAGGCCCACAGATCATGGCTTGCCACATGCATTATGCTGACTAGCAGTATACAGTCACTGACCAGGAGTCCAGTGACCGACCACCTGCTTAGTCTGTCTCCATAACAAACAAGGTCCCCCCAAGTCTCTGTGTTACTGGGCCAGCCGGGTGCCAGGTCAAGGGATACCCACAAAAAAAGGGGCATTTCATTGAGTGCAGCTGCCACAGGCTTGGGACTCTGTGTGTGTAGAAGAAGCTCAAGTACATTGTTAACAGGTCCCTGCTTTGCTTGTAGCCTTCTCTGCCAGTTTTTATCTGGTTTCCTCACACAAAATGTCTTCTAGAACCTCCACCTTTCTTTAATACATGCACAGGTCTCTGATTCAACAGTTGGGATTTTCCTTTGTCCAGTGAAATTTTGTTAATTTGAGCAGGGGTTTTCCCAATAGCTTTTGTTTGGACCTGTTGTATTGAAGCAGTGTTGTTGTTGTTGTCATCACTATGCCACGAGAGGTTGAACTGAGTAAATATCCTGCTCAAAATGTGGTGCTTGCTGAAGTTTATAATTGTGATTCCACCCGTCATCACCACCTTAACATCAACACTGAGGAACGGCCTACAGATCTAGCTAGTTTAAGTAAGTATACAGCTCCAGCTAACACTTTGTTTGTTGCCCATGTGTGTGTGATAACTATAGTAACTGCTAACCTAGTTTAAGTACACATGACCTTCACTGACATACATTTTGAAGACCCAATTATTCTATGTCTATCTTTACATTGTGATTTTTGTAGTTAACAATCTATGGAAGTAGGAAATTAATTTTTATATGTAGATAAATTTCCTTTGTACAGGGGGGATGTTCATGTATACATTTTTGTCAAGAGTAATCATCACACTGGCACAGGGATATCGATTAATTAAAACTGATAAATCATCTCATTTTTCTAGATCAATTCTCAGAAAAGTTTCTCTATAGATCTTAATCTTGAGTTGTTCTGGATAACCTAAAGGCGAGAAAAAAGGCAATACATTTACAAATCTAGATGCAGAGCTCTATTCCATTATTATGATAGTCTAAATAAAGGTAGTCTACCACTTATTCCATATGTAACGATACAGAACAGTACTGAACAAAAATGTGTAGTTTTGGCACTAATCTTTTTATTTTTGTCCAATAAAGTGATTTTCAATTCAGTTTAGCAAATTGTTAAAGTAGCAAGTACCTTGAACTAGAAGGAATCTCGTGAAATCTCTTTCATCACATGATGTGACTTACAGGCCTTATGTTGCAGTTAGGCAGAATCAAGATTTTTCAGCGAAAATAATTTTGTTGGTTGCATCATAAAATACCGCCATAACTTGCAAATAAGTGAAAGCGATTTGTGGTTGAATTTGTAGGTGGTTCACAGTCATCAATCAATCAATCAATCAGTCAATATATTTTTTTATTATGTCATGGTATTGTAACAAAAACAGGAGGACTAAGATAGATTTTAAATTTTCAATACCCAGAAAATGAAAATCCATCTTAGTCTTCATGTACCCAGCTTCTAAATGCTGCCTAATCAAGACATGGTTTCTAGGTAATCGCCATATATTTTTGGGCTGTATTGATCGACCGAATGAGTTACATAAAACAACATACATTCCTGCAATTAGCCCGAGGATACCAATATTAATTTTATGAAGATAACGGGTTTCATATCATCCTTATAAATTGTTACATGCCAGGGGCGCCTCAACTGTGTTCGAATCTGTTGCATATATGAATGTTTCATGGCAGTAATAAGCCTAAATACATGGTACGGATGCAGTTTGCTGATTGGTAGCCTGCGGTCACTAGTGTCACACCGCAGACATATTCCATACTGGTAGAGAATCTGCCTGTTCCAGGAAAGTGTGTTGCATCAAGTTCTGTGTTTTGAAGTTGTGGTTGTAAATCAAAATGGATTATAAAATTCCGTTAAAATTCTATGCACCGAATTGGCCAGCAAGTCAGCTTTGGCCTCACCGAGGAGGATACAGTTGTTCTTGTAGGTAATTTCATGGCACATTTTTAACAAACTAGTTATTTTTAGTATGTATCTCTCAATTTAGATCAATTGGTAGTGCGTTTGATTGCTGATTCCCTTTCACGTAACCTGGTATAGGTTTGAACTGTTTAATCAACCTAATTAAAGGAAGTGGTGGTTCTTGATTTTTTACAAGGTTTCTTCTCGGTTTTCCACCATATTTATGTACCCACAATGCAAAGTCAATCTGTAAGTGTTAATCCCTTAAGTACATGTATGCTGTCAAAACAAGTTAATAAATCAGTAAATATTTTTATCCTGATTTTATTATCATGTTGACCAAGTGGAAAATGTATTACTTTTCTAAACTGCCAATCATGAACAACATTAAGGTGGAAGGGCATCAGTAGCTACCAGGCCTATACTTCATGTATTAAATAGTTTCTTTAAATGTTTTCGGAGTTCATGGGGTGTTTTTCCAAGGTTTTTGTTTCACCGTCCTCTCAACTCAAAGTCATCAATCACATCAGCGAAATGGGCTTAGCCACAAAAAAAAAAAATTGGTTAGATAAATGTTTGATTGTCACCAATTTGACATTGTGAACAACAACAACAACAAAACAAAGTTTGATTTTTTTTTATCTCATCTGGTCCTCTTGTGACACAAATTTTTATCTTCCTTAATCTTTAATCTTGGAAGCATTTGGGCTGCTCCATGCCTTGTTGTGTTGGATAAGCTCCCTTCACTGTAGGTGGTATTGCAAGTTATCCACTGTTGTTATATGCATTTTTACTGTTGGCTGTTTGAATCGCCTAGTGTTTTTTGCAAGATTTACGCATATGAGTGAAATACCCTTGAGTACATTTTAAACATTACCCTAATTATCAGATACATTGAAAATTAACTCAATTTTATGATGCATCTCAACAATAATGATAAAATGTCTTCAAGTTGATCTCCCTCAAGTACTTACCACTGAAGGATATTCTGGTGCCTGTGTGGATAAAAACAGAAATCAATTGTAACGGACAAAGAGCTATTTTTAAGAACTGAAGATAAATATAGGTTATACATGACCATCTGTATTGGTTTGTTTTATTTATCTGGAACATGCATGCAGTAAAGAACGAGTGTATGAGTCCTAACCACAAATCTATTTCAAGTCGAGGGATTAAGGTTCTTTGGCCTCGGTATCTTTGATTCTGGACCCCTCTATTTAAATAAAACTTTAATAGAGGTACTTCTAAAGAAAAGAGTCATTATTGAGTCATGTGGAGCTGCGTTCTCACTTCTTGTTTACATATACAACAACAACAACAGCCTGTAGGCCTATATGGAGTGTTTTATCTATATCGCATGATTGATACTCATACTGGCACACAACGTTATCACTTGGTTATGTAGTTCAGGTGCATGTATAAAGAAGACACGATCGAAATAGATCAAGACATGAACTGGATTCCTACGATGACTAGATTAATGCTACTGGCTATTGGCTAACATGCATCAAATAAAGACCATCTTCTGATCTCTCAAGTTAGGTGATTTAAGAATGCATTGAGGGACATGTTCTGAAGCTGTTGTGAGATGTCCTAATGGATTACGAGCAGTTATCCCATTTCTTTAATATTCCTTTGGTCATTTTATACAATCGGGAAATTGTGTGCAAACTAGGGATGGCTTCATTTCTTTAATAGAGGAGTCAATGTTCATTCAGTGTTGTTGTTGTAATATAAACTAGGAAAACTATTTGAAACTAATAGTACTGCCAACATACCAATATCACAGGAGTTTTATTCTTCAGTTTTCCATCTATTTTGACTATGTCGGCACTGCTGCGTTATGCGACGACAAATCAAAAACGAACAGATTCAAAAGCAGACTTGACTCCGCCTGTACTTGAACCCGACTCCCATCATACAGAGAAAAATGTGGAAAGTGATTTAGATAGCTGTAAGGGAATCTTTTATTCAGAGTTTATTTAATACTGGTCACTAACTGTCATGGAAATCTGGTTCAAGATTCCCGTTATTCAGATCTTCCAGGCTTTAAAATGTTTTGTCAGAAATTAATTCTATCTTAATAAGCTGCAACCAGATAAATGCATTGTTAAGCTTTCGTAAGTAAGTTAAGACATTCTGAAATAACATGGAGTACATCATAGTTAACTAAAATACAATTTTATCATAATTTACTACTCTTATTTATTGTTTGTATTATCCAAAAAAATGGTAGTATTGTAGACTACTTATAATGTATAAACAGTAATGAGGCACTGACAGGAGAGTGATGATAGAAAATTAAAGCGCCGAAATATTGAAATCAAAAGGAGTTTTTTTGTTCTTCGAAGTTAGACTACTCTGGTACTATGCAAACCTCATCAGTGGAAACCATGGATGACATTATTAGCTAATTGTTTTTTTCTCGATAAACACGGTTTATATATGCTGCGGGAGGATGAGTGGGAGCCTTCTTTGGCACCTGGCGCTCTCTTGAGCTAATGGGCATCAGGAGGCTGTATTGTTGTGGTTGTGTTTTCATCATGTCGTGTCCTTCTGTGTTGTTGTGGTTGTGTTTTCATCCTGTCGTGTCCTTCTGTGTTGTCGTGGTTGTGTTTTCATCCTGTCGTGTCCTTCTGTGTTGTCGTGGTTGTGTTTTCATCCTGTCGTGTCCTTCTGTGTTGTTGTGGTTGTGTTTCCACCTTGTCGTGTCCTTCTGTGTTGCCAGTTTCTTTCGGGGTTGTTTCTGTCACCCAGTGGGCTGGAATACCGTCATGGATGTTAAACCCATGCAGTCAATAAATTTATATATGCAGCAAAAAATTAAAATCTTGCATGCAGCTGGCTTATTTGACTATAATTTGTAAATCTCTGAAAATGTCAAATCTTTGGTATTTAATGAAGTCTCCTGGGACACTCCAATTTGCTTCTTTTATACTGGAAAGGTCTTGCGAGGGTTGGTTGATTCAAGTACTATTTAGTGTTTTTCAGTGGGTGTTGCTAAGTTTCTGTTCGTCAAGTGGATAAGACTTTTTAACGGGCTTGACGGACATGTAAAATGCGATCTGGTGTAAAAAATATACAGTATGTTTACCATGTTTACCATGTTTACTCACTGACAATCAGATAACCTTATTCTTACTTAAAAAGTGCTGGAGATTAGCTGGAGCTCCTTGTGCTCTCTCTCTCTTCTGTAGGGTGTCAGCAGTACTATAGATAAGGCTTGTTAGCCAGTTGAGTAGTACTCATCATTTTGAAAACAATTGAGTATCCATAATTTTAATTGAGTATCCAATAGATAAAGGTCTACCGTTTATCTTGATATTTGAGCGAGGTGAGGAGAAATAATCTGAAAGGAATTAACAGACATTTTGTACTTATAATATGTTGTACTATACAATGTATACCCTTTATTTAGACGCCTGATTTATCCGGTTTACCTTTACTGTCATACGGAGCAAACTGCCTGTGGTTTGTATGAAGATCATCAACACATTTAGAGTTCTCTTCCACTTGCCATGGTTAAAAAAAGAATACACTATCTTTTACATTTTTGTCAGTGAAGCAGTAAAACATTTTTGCAAACGTGGTTTTATGTTCACATTTTACTTTAACACTATTACAGACAACGATATCCACGTGTAACAATATAAATTTATGTACTATAATTACATATGTTGTATATTACATACGTAGGCCTACACCATGTACTATGACAGCCACGAGAAGATTCCAATGACGTAATTATATATGTGTCATTGGGAGATTCGCCCAATGATCTAAATTTAGAACATGTTGTAAAGCTAGGTACATGTAGGTATTTGTCTCCAGGGCAAGATCGATACCTTCCTGGGCGAGATTTTTACACTAATTTTCTTTGACCCATCGAAATGGAAAATACAGCATTGTTCAAAGTGCAATACGCAGTGATTTTAATTTTATTGAGTATCGCCAATTTTACATGGCGTTTTGTTACACATTACTTTAAAAAAAAAGCGTATGGGCTGATTTTAAATTGCGTATTTACGCAGAAACTGGGTGTCAGGAAACTGATTTGTTTGTGTTGTCCCGTGTTTTGTCCTGTTAATGTCCTGTGTTGTGTTCTTTGTAACCAGCGTCTTTGAGGGGGATGGCACGCAGTCGTATGAGTGAAATAACCTAAAGTACGACCTAACTCTTCAGTTAAAATACTTAAAATACTCATGAAATTACTCTTTTATTTATAATAGAAATTCAAACATAGTTCTATTACCTCCATAATTTTGTATTACCTGAAACATGTTCAGCCAATTAACAAAAAAATAAAATAAATTATTATTGTTACTTTTGCTTCTCTGTTTTGTATTTTTTTTTAAGGAATGTACGTGATTGTCTTTGTATTCCAGGTGGTTAATTTTAGTTGAACAGCCAGTCTTTTGCAGATAACAGAACGATTAAACTGAACATTTTCTAGGTCTTAATTCTAAATGTCTGTGTTTTATCTTTCAGCTTCCTACACTGGGAGTTCCTCTGAAGATGAAGATCTTAATCCAAGAGATAAAAAACAGGTAAATGTCATCTTTATTTATGGAATTCTTATGAACATGCAAAAAATTTAATGTGAAAAATTGTAAACTTCACAACTTCAGGAAAATACATGACATCATGAGGTTTGTTGTACTTACACCTTTTAAATGTCTGAAGCCCACTAGCTAACGGCAGTATGTTTCCAGATTGTATTTATGCTGTCTTACTTACCACTGGAGGAAAATTAGCCTTCCAACAGCGTTAACACTTAAGTTACTTTGCATTTTTTGGTTTTGTTAGAGTCGCTGTTTACTGTTGGAATACACCGACGTCATATAAGTGAAATACTCTTGAGCACGGCGTTCAACACCAGTCAATCAATTAAAATATCTGGAAACCTGATTCTCAAGCAAGTTATAAAGACTTTAAATGATGTGCAAAATTAATTGTGAATATGTTATATTCCTTGTCCTTGGGTTACCTGTATGTTGAATTAATAAAACTTCTTAATGGTGGGTAGTTGAGTCGTGTTACCTGTGTGTTAAATTACTCAAACTTCTTAATGGCGGGTTGTTGAGTCGTGTTACCTGTGTTAAATTACTCAAACTTCTTAATGGCGGGTTGTTGAGTCGTGTTACCTGTGTGTCAAATTACTCAAACTTCTTAATGGCGGGTTGTTGAGTCGTGTTACCTGTGTGTTGAATTACTCAAACTTCTTAATGGCGGGTTGTTGAGTCGTGTTACCTGTGTTAAATTACTCAAACTTCTTAATGGCGGGTTGTTGAGTCGTGTTACCTGTGTGTCAAATTACTCAAACTTCTTAATGGCGGGTTGTTGAGTCGTGTTACCTGTGTGTTGAATTACTCAAACTTCTTAATGGC
>JAVFBZ010020677.1:0-11544 GCA_032466195.1 Katharina tunicata | reverse complement strand
TAGTACATGTATGTTAGGACCATGGTTTAGTGTTCAGTATAGTACATGTATGTTAGGACCATGGTTTAGTGTTCAGTGTAGTACATGTATGTTAGGACCATGGTTTAGTGTTCAGTATAGTACATGTATGTAAGGACCATGGTTTAGTGTTCAGTATAGTACATGTATGTTAGGAACATGGTTTCGTGTGTAGTATAGTATGCTAGGACCATGGTTTAGTAAAGTATGTTAAGACCATGGTTTAGTATAGTATGTTATGACCATTGTTAAGTATAGTATGTTAGGACTATAGTGTTCAGTATGATATGTTTGGATCATTGTTTAGTATAATATGTTATGACCATTGTTTAGTATAGTATGTTAGGACCATAGTATATGAGGACTATAGTGTTCAGTATGATATGTTTGGACCATGGTTTAGTATAGTATGTAAGGACTAAGGATCATTGTTTAGTATAGTATGTAAAAGGATCATTAACAGGTGACTGCTAAGATCCCACAAGGTGCATCCAACGTTTCTTCTTTATATCAACCAAATGCCATTAGTGTAATGTCGTCTTATTATTCAAGCACAATATCATAGAGTACAACCCTGAACAACCATTTAACAATCCACTAGTATTAAAGGTTGTAGATCCTACCAGTACTTCAAGTGTTGCTATTCTACTAATTACGTGTACATATAGACCAGGGTAGATGCTGCTTTCCAGGAAACTGCTTGTTAGCAGATTAGTGTTTACGTGTGTGTAACTTCTGACACCATTCTTTCTGACAGGTGAAGGTAGCGAGGTTAAGTTAGGAGAACCGCTTTCATTGTGTGTAACAGATGTAGAATAGGTGGTGTAAACCGTTCCACACTGAATCTAGACCAGATGAGATAGCTATTGCGTGATGCTATAGAAGAGGACAGGTCTTAAATTAGGTGTGCTTATGGTACATACTAAACAACTGATAAGGGACCAGCCAGGAATAATAACAGATATCCAGTTTTCTGACTCCAGTCGGCAGTTTTGTTTTTGTCTAGAAATAATGCGTAGTGCTTAATTTATTGTTCTTGTTGCCATTTGTTGTATGTTCTTAGGCTTTGGTCATCCGTGATTGTCGATTTTTTGTTCTGAGATAAATATCTGTCTTTCTTGGCCATCTGTTGTTGCTGTTGCTTTCATACAGTTTGTTTATACCATTTCGTTCGTGTCTATTGTTAGATCTTATAGTGTTGTCGTCGCCAGGCAGCAACTACTTCAGAAATAGCCAGTTTTGGTAAATGATCTGAATTTATAATAGACTACATTGTGCTTTAAATGTGGAACAAGTTTCTGTCCATCCACTTCTGGCAAGATGTTTGCAAAAACAAAAACTATTTAATAGTTCAGTGTGCATGTATGGTACAAACGTAAATGTGCACCCTTGCTATTCCAAAGTTCTCACATCAAACTTGACCAGCATTTGATCTCAATCATCTGCTAATATTGGCCAGGTGCAGGTGCTCTTGGTGGTAATAATTAAGGCCAGTGCAGTTATGTGTAATGAAGCCAGTGATCTATAATCTCATTAGTCCTATTGTTTGTGTTGTCTTCTCATCATTAACTGTAATTTACTGATAAACCACATTTGTACTTTCTCCATTCCTACGGACACAAAACCTTTCCCAAGAGAACAGTTTAGATTATGTGTTGAACAGTTACATGTAGCACTCATAATCTATTTTTTCATTTTTGTGAATGGCTTTTTACACCAGTCTTTGTTCAACTCGTGCGTTGTACTCACTGCTTGTGTTCTGTTGAGTTGTCTGCAGTCGCAAGCACATACGACTGGCCCATTAGCCTAAAAATCAATTACCGACCTCTTTAAGACAGAAAGGGTCCAGTATATAAATATGCTCATTTTTGCTGTAATTTTTTTTGTCTATGCCATATCAGTGTAAATTTGGGCTAGGAAATACTACTGCATGTCTGTCCGTCCTTCTATCCGGATGGGATTGCATTCCATTAAATACCACACACTAAATATATGGCTGCCATTACATATTTTACTGTACATTCAGATCTGTAGTGTTGTGAAAACAATAACTTGAAAACAAATTAACAGATTAAATGTATGTGTTGAACTTGTGAATGTACATGTAATAACCATGGTTATGATTGCATTCCATATTAACCAATATGTCCGATATTGCATATTTGACAATATTCAGATCTGTATTATATGTTTATGTATATGTATCTACTTGTATATGTTCTGAACAAGATTATGGAAATTGTGCTTTTTTAATGGACATCATGAAGTTCTGACCAATCAGAGAAGCGGCTGGCTACTAGGAGCTTCCTGTGCCCTGGTGCTCTCTGAGTTAAGGGGCATCACAAATCAGATTTCTTGTGTTATCCTGTTTTTGTCCTGTGCTGTCTTTTGTTTTGCCTGTGCTGTTTAGGGTTGTTTCCTTGGCCGGTTTGGCTGGCATGCCATCACTTAAGTGAATTAACTTAAGTATGGCAACAAAAAAAACCCAGCTAAACAAACGAACAAACTGATCAGAGAAATGTTTTCAATAATTTCGTTATGATAAGAATATAGCACATTGGAGTTCCAATAAAATAAATATTGCTCTGAAGAATGGTGAAAGTTGTATCCCTTGGAGCGCTTGGTGGATTATCCCTATCTCCACCCAGTCGAGCAATATTCATGGTGTTCAATCTTTCTAAATATGCTAAATATATCTTTGTGTTAGGCCAAGGTGATGTTATATTATTAGATTTCCAACATTCTACATATTATATATTTTAAAATGTAAATCAAGTTTCTTTATCTCTGTTGTTTCAGTGTGGATTAACAGTACAATAGTGACAGGATGGGAAAACAGAACAGTAAACTTAAGCCAGAAGTTCTGGAGGATTTACGAAAACACACAGAATTTAGTGATGAGGAATTACAGGAGTGGTATAAGGGATTTCTTAAAGACTGTCCAAGTGGTCATTTATCAGTGGAGGAATTTAAGAAAATTTATGGGAACTTTTTCCCTTATGGTGATGCATCGAAATTTGCAGAGCATGTGTTTCGTACTTTTGACACAAACGGTGATGGGACTATAGACTTTCGAGAGTTTATATGTGCACTGAGTGTGACATCTCGAGGAAAACTAGAGCAAAAATTAGAGTGGGCCTTTAGTATGTATGATCTGGATGGAAATGGATATATCTCAAGGCAAGAAATGTTGGAAATTGTTACGGTGAGTTCTGCCTTTGAGAAATGTATTTGAGAAGAATAGTTCAGAAAGAATTATAATATAAAAGGGATTATTTTCATTTTTGATGATTATTCAGGGAATGGTTGACACTGTATTTTAACCCTGGAGTCACTATGGCTCGCTTAAGATTAGGATATTAAGTTAGCAATCATGGTCAACCAGTTGGTGACAATCCTAACGCCTATCCTTCCCTTTACTGGAGCCCACTTCCATCAAACCCTAGTTCCTGTATTGACCTATTTTAGAATGAATGAAAGTTGTTCCAAGGGAAATAATTCATATAATGCTGTGTGATTATTTCCCTTTATAAAGCTGGCATTCGTTGTGGATCGACAAAAGGCAACATAAACTCAATTTTTCATAAAGCTATTGCTCACACATTTCTGACCACTGCTCTTTTTTGTTCCTTTTGAATCTGCCTTTTGTTAACTCCATCGATTTGTTTCGTCCCGTACATTCTGATAATAGAAACACCTTGTTTGGGTGTTTCAGGCTATCCTGTCCCTTCTTCAAATAATGTCTTTATATCTTAATTTCCATTTAGTTAATAGATAATGTGAATGTTCTGTGAAATAAAATATAGTAACATCATTTTAGGGCTTTTATCAAGGGAGATAACCACACAACTTGTAATCAAAGTCAAATCAAAAAGCCATTATGCTTAATCTACTAAAATCACAATATAGTTGCAGTGCTCAGTAAGCCTTCTGGAGAAATTATCAAGAAAAAAAAAAGAACTATGTAGATATGTTGTCTGAAAAAAAAATCGTTTTCCACTTCTTTCCCCAATGAATGGTCTTAATTTTCCTACCAACTTAAAATTAAGCAGAGAAAAAAAGGGCTGATTCAATTCCAAGTCTGTAAAAGGCAGAAAAAAAAGATAAGATCTTGAAGCAGTACCATGTTATCGTCTTTAAAATTACTCTATACTATCAGCACACAGAGATGACTCTGTCTAGGTGAACAACAAGATGGCCACTCAATACATCAGCGTCAAAGACTCAAAAGTAGGGAGAATGATTTCATTCTCTACTTTAGAATGAATTAAGTGTTAAGCTGCTTTTTTGCTTGAAAGCATAATTAAAGCAGAGCAACTTGTTCATACAAAACATCAAATCAGTTATCTGCCCTTTGCACAAGCTTGACTAGGGTCCAATCACTTTTTTTTATATTTTTAGAAAATGTCTATATGACTGAAAGGACTTGCCTATCACATGCCAAGAGATAACAAAGCTGTGATAATTCTGTTTATTTTTGTACTACATGTATGTACTATAGGAAGTAGGCCTACACAAAGATACTTATGTATCCTTATGAGGAATGTAATATGGATAATAAAACAACTATTTATGACTGTATATTGAATGTAGTGGCTTGTTGGGATCAATATGTTTTATTGTCTGTCTGTGTCACCCACAGATTAAACATGTGATTTTTGGATCACCTGTGTATTTTTCCCATTTTCCCGTTTTTGGTGAAACACATCATTGGGAAAAATGCTAAAAATATAATTTGTATTGTTTACTAGACCGTAATCTCATTTTGCTTATGTTTTGTTATTTCAGGCTATTTATAAAATGGTAGGCACAGTGATGAAGATGCCTGAGGACGAGTCAACTCCCGAGAAAAGGACAGATAAAATTTTCCGCCAGATGGACAAGAACCTGGATGGACAACTATCTCTAGCCGAATTTATTGAAGGCGCTAAAAGTGACCCGTCTATTGTGCGATTACTACAGTGTGATCCTAACTCTCAGAGCTGAAACCCAGCCCACAGAACTCTGCTTTTTGAATTCCTAGATTGTCCCATTGGGAATTGTATCATGACATTGTACAAAGTTTAACGGTATCTCACTAAATAATAAAGAAAGTTTACATATTTTGAGGTGAGAGTACCTCTCAAGTTCCAATCATTCCATAGGAATGCTGTTTATTTACTTTGGTATTCATAATGTTTTCTGTTCACGCCCATTGATATAAAGCGAAACGCCCTGACCTAGGCTGGACGTTCCCTAAGATCATTTCTGTCACTGGACTGAGACAGTTTGTGCTGCGACAACTAGTATTTCCCTTGTTATAGGAATCCCATATTGAAAGTGATTGAGGACTGCTGACTGCACTGTGGCTCACAGACATGGGTCAACGATTACATACCTGGATGTCAGTAATATCTACCATAACATAATTATACTCCTATCCCACTGTAAAGTTTCTATATACAAGTCAATCAAAAAGACAAAAAAAATCTCCAAGAATATATTATATGTACATGTATATTGCAGATGTGTACAACTACCTTTATCTTTATATATGTGTATAATGAAAATATATATTAAAAGGTGGGAAGACTGGCATTCTAAATAAAAATCTACTAACTGTCAGTTGCGAAGCAGAACCAAAATCATTGGCTAGAGATAAAATGTACTTGGTGACCTTATATAAATAGATATATACATATATATTTCGCACAGAAATCAGACATACGTTGTTATCTGTTTTATTCATAAGTTACCCCAGAATCTTCTCTATCCATATCATTGTAGTTTAGATAGGCACTGAAGAAATCTACCTGCAAAGATGCAGATGGTTTTATGCAATTTATAATTGTTGCACATCCACTTTCATTAATGGCTTGACAGCCATAATTAATAAATACCAACTTCAAAAAAGTGTTTAAATAATATGAAAAGGCTGAGCTATGATATTTGTACAGATTGTGTGCTCTGTCCATTTTATGTGTGTCAAGTTTGTTAGATGAGGTTTGTCCACCTTTGTGGCGAGACATATTTGTGCCTGCCCACCTTTTATATGCGCCCCCTTAAGACAAGTAGTGATCTGAACTAGTTTTAATTTGACACCCTGTTTGTTCTTTGATATTGCTATACAGTGTTAAATCATTTTTTTCTTATTCTAGTTTCCTCAATTTTTTTTATTTGAAAACACTTCAACTGTTTGAACTCTAAAACAAAACTATAGCCATTGAATCATTTCACCGAAACTGTTCGCCACATTGTGTCTATAAAATTTAACTTTTGTCCAGCTTTATTGTAAACTGTTTTAACATTTCTTGTTCTTGTCTAGAATAGGTGGCTATCTTTATTCACAGAAGTAAATCACTCTGCATGTGCATTGGTAATTAACTAATGAACTATTTAATGTTCCAGATAAACTTTCAGAGACCTTTTTTTTCTAATAGATGTTCAGCTTCATATTTATTTATAACTGATATTTCTACTAATATCTTTATCAAGATGGAATTTGAGGGAATTTTCCACTTAAAGTTTAGAAATTCCTTCCAGAACTTAAGTTAAATCATTCTTGGGGATGAAATATTTGTTGTCTATCTCTTAAATTTCTTTCGATGTCAAAGCAAATATTTTGGGACCACACATTATTTATCCACAAAATAAAATAATTATTAAATATGAATTTCTTAAATTTTGGCTTTTCTGGTATTATCTTGATTTCATTCCATTTCTAAGTAAACTATAGTTTTAGTAATACCATGTAGTTAACAAACGATTTTTTTCCTAGAATCACTTTGTCCGATTTTTTAATTGAAAGTTTTACAGGTGATAAGTTGAAATGAAATGTGAACTGAAAGATAAGAAAGTCTTCTATTTTACCTTTCAGGACTAAAGTATTGAATATGAATGAAAACACAGGCAGATTCATTACTTTTTATAAAAAGCAAATCCAAACATGTGAATATCAAATGATGTAACGCAATCTGATGAAAAGAATGTAAAAAACAACATTTTGAATGTAAATACAGTCGAAAATATTCATTCCCCAAAACATCCCCATAACATTGTGCCCATGCGGTTCTAATACACAACACAAGCTTGCCATTGCGGTTCTCATACAAAACTCAAGCTAGTCATTGCGGTCCTAATACAAAACTCAAGCTTGTCATTGCGGTTCTAATACGAAACACATGCTTGTCATTGAAGTTCTAATACAAAACACATGCTTGTCATTGCGGTTCTAATACGAAACACAAGCTTGTCATTGCGGTTCTAATACAAAACACAAGCTTGTCATTTGTCAATTCATGTGATTTTGAGGCAGCGAACAATCCTAAGCAGTCCTAATACATAACACAAGCTTGTCATTGCGGTTTTAATACAAAACTCAAGCTTGTCATTGCGGTTCTAATACAAAACTCAAGCTTGTCATTGCGGTTCTAATACAAAATTCAAGCTTGTCATTGCGGTTCTAATACGAAACACATGCTTGTCATTGCGGTTCTAATACAAAACACAAGCTTGTCATTTGTCAATTCATGTGATTTTCAGGCAGCGAACAACTTTGAAAAACAGACATCATTAATCCCTTCATTGTTCTAGTTCTATAAAGCTTTTGAAGTTTTGAAATTGTCTATAGTTTGTTTTAAATGGTTGAATCTTACGTTTGACTTTTCTTAATTGTTCACATGTTGGTGATGATATGGAAAACTACTGTTTGTATGTAGTATGGTTTGTTATTTCGCTTCAAGTCCAACAGATAATAAATTGCCTTGGTCACATCTTCTGACTGTCTTCCTCTCTGTTTTTTTTTAGGATAATTAGTGGGTACCGTATCTAACAGTAAAACACCAATGAATTGTGGCATCTTCTATGTTGTCTGGGGTGGTTTCCCCTCTCCCTTAAGTAAACCTTAAGTAAGACATAAAACCCATAATCAAAAGAGACCACCAAATGGTAGGATGACTGTTTTTGTTGTGGATACACATTTGTCACAAACTAAAATAGTCTCGTAGGTTTCTCCAGATTGAGAAGAATACCAGAACTAATGTAATCACAGACCATTTATCTTTCATGTTGTCGTAGTAATGTTTCCGCAAAAAAAGTGATCTGTTTTACTACAAACTTATTGGAAATGAAACAGAGAAAAAAATTGTCATAGTATAGGTACGATTCAATTTAATGTCTAAAGGGCAGAAAAAATAGATAAAAGCGTAAAGCAGTACCATTTAATCACATGAACTTACGAACTACAAACAGCAATGCGGGATAACTAAGTAAACAACAAGATGATGAATCAAAGAGTCAACGATTGGGAGAGTGATTTGATCTTATATGCTTGGAAACGGTCATAGAATCTAGGCCAAAAACTTCTGGCCTATACAACACGAGCTTATGAAGGCGAAAAGGATAACAGTGAGGTCACAAGGGCATGCAGTGCCATTTTGAAAAATGTCTAGTGCATTGGGAATAGGATAATGGGTCATTTTGAATCGGGTAATAGCAAAAAGGGTAACAAGTACCAGATGTAAGAGATAGTAACAAAACAAACTTTCTGGTTGCTATGACAATTTATTCCAGCTTTACGAATGTGAATATATTTTCGGGGACAGTCTCTTACATAACATTAATACACTGATTGGTAAACATGGACTATACTTTAGATATCCACCAAAGTGTACTTTTAGTGTTCCTATGGTATTCTTTTGGTGGTTTACATATAATTATTTCTTAACAACATTGCAAGCGACAATCTGTAATGACAATGAGAAATAAATTAGTGAATTATAACATTGCATTTCAAGTATCATTCACAACTGTCTTAAAAATTACTTTAAAATCTCTAAACACATAAACTATACAAAAAGTCGAAGAGCATTTATATACTACTTACGACTATTGACTACTTCTTATAGAATACTTATCACAATCACAGTGAAACTTCATAAAACACTCCACTAGCTTTATGAAAGATATTATCAAACAAAATCACGTGACCTTACATCCCAGTAATGACCATTGTTAATTACTCCCAAGTTCCAGTATATTTCTAGCGCTTATTGCACAGACAGCCTGTGGTTTGTGATACCCAATTATTGATTTAACAACCATTTTTGTAACAAATAACTACAATACAACTTAATGAACAATTAAATACAACTAGAACAAACAACTATAAAACATATACACATAAATGAAAACTAACCAAAAATAAACAAGTAGTTGGCATTGGATAGCCCATGAAAACACCCGGTGGTCAGAGAGACATGGAGGATAACTGACAACTGAGACTACAGCTCGTATGATCCCGGTATCTAGGCCTACACATAATACATCTCAGAAACTGCAAAATGTTCCTCCAATAGTACAAGGCTCATGGCAATCACATATGGATAACATTCAGTGGTCTTTCGTGATGACAAATCACCGGTAGAAACAAGATGATTCGGATAAACAATAGTGGTTCTCAGCTTATCTCTCAGGCAGCCATATTGACAAAAAGGAAAGCATGCCTTACACAAAGGAGATAACCCAGATTTTCCCGTACGAAAATAACAATGTGAATAAACTCCCTTATACTAGGTTACATTACAGCAGAAAATATACACCCTTTCACATCCATGCCAACATTCGGTTGAACGTCCTCGTACAACAAAAACATTACGAGGTTACAATATGCATGATGTGCAAAATTTAATCAAAAGTCAGTACACCGTTCATAAAAAGTACAATGACAATCATGAAAGATAATCTAAGAACGGGGTCAATCCTAAGCAACAATTTTACCTTAAAAACATTACTCCTGTGTGCAAAAATACCTGAGTAATTTTGTGTACAAAAACATGTTTAAATTGATGTTATGGAACTTGGCAGACTGTGTGGATTACAGTGTTTTCCCGCTGTGGTGCGCTTGGTCCTGCGCAACTGTTGGGGTCTTTTCACAGGATGATCTGTATGGGACCTTTGATACAACACATGGGTTGGCTGTGTTATGTGCAACTCGAGTTCACTATCACTATCTGAAGAATCTGTGGAAGAACTTGGATATCTCTCAAGATATGGTGATGGGTCTTGTTGACGAGATTTGTCATTTTTGGGTTTCAGTTCTCTTATTTGCGGACAGATCCTCAGGGGCATCCTGTTCACAACGTGTGGATCTCCAAAACCATCAGCAGGTTCAACTTGAAAGACGCCATTATCTTCCATTTTCTTAGTTACTGTAAAAACACGACCCTTCCAAGCATCCTGAATTTTATTCCTTCCGTTTACTCGATTTCGAAGATAAACTCCTGCTCTACCTAGGATTAAGGATTCCTTTGCTTTACGGTCGTATACATTTTTGCGTGAATTACCAGCCTGTTCAAATCGTTTATTAGCTAATTGGTACGCCTCCTGGAGACTTTCTTGATGATGATGTTCCCAATCATTTGGACGATTTCCTGACAAGACAGGTTCATGAAGTGAAGCTCCAAAGCACCAGTCGATAGTCATTTTAGCATCCCTCCCAAACATTAAATAAAATAGTGAAAATCCGGTGACTGCGTGTGGTGTCACATTATATGCGTGTACAACTCCGTTAATGTGCTCGTGCCATCTCCTTTTCTTTTCAGGGGAAAGGGAACGCAGCAAATCATGTAATCATGTGAACCACCCCACTTGCCCATTTCCTTGTGGGTGGTAAGCAGTTGTACGTGACTTTGTTATTCCGTAGAGTTTACAAAGAGATAAAATCTGGATCTTACAAGATTCTCGGTTCCTTCTGTTCCTTGGTGTCCGATATGGTCCGACTTGATCTCGTAGACATTATGGTACCACTAACTGCTGAACATTTCCTTCTTGTTGTGTAAATATCTGTCTGAAGAGAAGTCCATCCTTTAGGTGCAACTTCTCCCATTGCTTCAAGAGTATCTTTAGTTCAGATGACATACCAACTCTTTCCCCTTTGTAGGGTTTTCTTTCCAATGGCATGTAGTGTAATACTTTCTGAATACTTGAGTCTTTTGTCTGAAGCTTCGCAGGTTTGTCTGTTCCCAGAATAGGCAGTGTAGGAATTTCGTTAACATGTGCTCCTTTGTTAGCCGACTTGTTTATTTCTTCACTCAGATCAGAGGGAATTACTGTAGAACTCAATGCTGAGCCAAGTTGACTAGCTACTTCAGATGAATCTGTGTGGAGGCGAGAAAGTGCATCTTCATGAGCATTGTGACGGCTCGACCTATACTTAATGTCAAAATTGAACGAGGCAAGGGTCGACGCCCATCTTTGTTCAAGCGCAGGCAAATTCGACTTGGTCATGAGGTAAGTCAGGGGATTATTGTCGGCGAAAACAGTGAATTTGGACCCAAGAAGGTAGTCTCTAAACTTTACGGTGACTGCCCATTTAAGGGCAAGTAACTCCAATTTCTTGGTGCTGTAATTCTCCATTTGTCGTTCAATGCCTCACAACCCACGACTGGCATATGCAATCACCCTGAGCCTACCATTCTGACACTGTGACAGGACTGCTCCCAATCCAGCGTTCGAAGCATCTGTCTCTACAATAAATGCCAGAGAAAA
>JAVFBZ010020666.1:0-11545 GCA_032466195.1 Katharina tunicata | reverse complement strand
TGCTCATCAACACTGCATGGCAACAGACAAGGAAACCATGCTCATCAACACTGCATGGCAACAGACAAGGAAACCATGGGACATGGACCGGACTCGAAACAAGACACCTTAAATAGGCTTCCTGATGCCCCTTAGCTCGGAGAGCTCCAGGGTATAGACAGAGTTCTTTATCCGTTATCGTAACTCATTAGTCTACTACGTACTCTATATATTTTATGTATTAAAAATTCCCATCTGGCGCATTAGTATTCCTTAAAAGGTAATTTTATTTGTCAACGAGAGTATACGCAAGGCGTCCAAATTCGAAAATTCCCCCCAGTAACTCGAATTTTGTTTTGAAATAATTGCCGCTGAGCATGTTTTTGACTCTCAGAAGTTTTTCAAATATAATATTTTGATTAAAACTACACAAAGAATGGTAGGAAATGGACAATAAGCACTGATAAAGGGCGGTAATTAGTCGAAGTTATGTGATTACAATGATTTAGCATTGCACAGTTCTGTAGTGAGAGTTTAGGAAGCTCCCACCCAACTACACGCAAAACCTAGGGAACCAAACGTTAACCTTACGGCCTATGTAAAATTCATGGTGGTCTTTGACCAAATCCCTCCCACTTCTAAGTTCCCGAGTTCAAACACTCAGTGGCACTGTATGTGAGTTGGACTGTCAGCTATCAGCGGGAGGGCGTAGGTTTTCTAGGTTCTATCCTGTTTCCTCCCACAATAAAGCTGGCCAAGCGTCTGTAATTGGGACTTATATTCCTGATAATCTAACATCGGAACATATAGAACTGTATCTAAGCAAAAACGCTTGTCTTTTTGTTTACTTGTTGATAGAATGTTATGCCTTGGTTTTAATCATATATTTTCCTTATTCCAACATGGTTACTAAAAAATATCTTCTTAAGAAACTTAAATTGTCTTATAAACGAAAACGTTCGTCTTTAAAATATTTGGATTTGTGTTTAGGAAACCCACGAAAATGTTAAGAATGTATTTCCGTTATAAGGACCGATAAAGACAATACATGTGATTGTAATCCAACGATGAAAAAAAAGATATTAGATCACATTTTATACGTCTGTACAGTATTCTCGCTTGTGATATCGCTACATTTGCAGTGATTTAATTTAACAAAAAAAAATATTTCCTTTAGGGCAATACTTGACAATGTTACCCGGAAAGTAATAATTGTTGATGTTCAGGGCACCATTCAACACGGAGTGTTACTCTTATTACATTGCGGACTGCGCTGCTCCACGGAATGAAATTAGTATCACCACTTCAGTTTCTGTGACACACTGACCATGGCTAGGGTGGTGAGGGCCTACGTACACACTATATTACATTTCTACTTGATCTTTAGTTAGTGATCCATCGTTCGGTCATACAAGATAAAAAAGATTAAAACACCATTGGACTTTATATGTAGCCCGTGTTGTCTCTACAGGACAATAAGTGTGCCTTTGTTTTGTAACTGTCCACACCTCGGTTCTACTATATATACAAACATATATATAATCGATCAGTTGGCCTGCAATAGCACAGGAGTCATCAAAAATGGGTAATGATCCTGTCTTTTATCCGTCTTATGTATCCTCCCTCTTTTTATATTAACTTTTTTTGAAGCTTAAAGTACCTGTGAGACAAGATTCTTATAATCCTGCTTCTTTGACGAAATCTGCCTGATTAAGGTTGACAGAATAATTCCTGCCTCTGGACAATTGTTTGTTCTAGATCTATTCAGGTCTATATCATTGTAATGTCCGAACCGTACAGAGAGATGCAGGCACATTACTTACACTTACCGTCTCTTTTCAAGGCTTATTATTAATTTTTCTTTAATTCTTTTTGTAAAAGTTTTTATAAAAGTATTATATCTGAAGTGCCTAAAAATGTCAAAAGCTCGCTCTGCGGAAATAATTTCCTTCTTGCTACTCTCATTGTCAAATAGAATGTTGGACTTGTTAAATAGATAAAATAGCTCGGGAAAGCCAAATCTGCAATCTGCTTCATGTCTCTATGTTGATAAAAGTGTTATGTGCTCCAAACAGTAATGTGTTTCCCCCATTTGTTTTTACAGCGCACAATAATGTGCTTGTTGAGAAGGCTTCAAACGCATCAAACAATGTACCTGTGCAGGTCAAAGAAAAGATACCCGCAGAACGAACACCCACAATGCGACAATTTCTCTTACCAGCTATTACTTTTCTTTATTTCTTTGTTTATTATATGAACACGGCCCTTGCGGAACATTTTCTGGAATATAGAGTAACGAAAATGATTTTAGACCACCGTAAAATAAATCAATACATAGACTTGGCAGGATTGAGTTTTTGTACACTTAACTACACCGACCCACGATTCTTTCTCTATGTAGAACTACAAATTGAAATGGCCCCTTGGAGGAAAAATCTGTACATATCAAGCGCCATACCCGGGATGATCTCCGCCTTCCTATTGGGGCCACTGTCAGATAGGTTCGGTAGGAAACTGATTCTTTTGATGCCAATAGCAGGGGTGTTTGTCAGGGCAGTGGGTTATATGATTGTTAGCCAAACCCAAGCCTCTCTGTCCATGTTGTACATCCCGCACGCCTTGGAGGGACTTTTTGGCTTCTTCCCAACCTTCTTAATGGGGGCTGTAACATACATTTGTGACATCACTGGTAAAAGCAAGATTCGAACCATACTTATAACTATGATATGTGCCTTGTCCCCTGTTGCTCAGATCGCCTATGTTTACCAAGTGTTTGCCATGAAGCAGTGGGGATATGTCTACCCGAATGTACTCACTATGACGTTTGCGTTGGCTACATTCTTGGTGACATGTTTTCTGCTACCTAAGTCGAGACCAGAACCCCCTCCACATCAAAGTGTTTGGCTCAACTTCAAAAACATAGGGAAAATTTACTTCACCAGAGTCAGTGATACTCCTATTGCTTACTTTTCCCTTGGTTATTTTATCTTTGGTGTTGTAAGTCTTGTGTTTTACGGACAAACCATCATGGAGCCTATCTATGCGTCAATCCAGCCACTCTGTTGGAACCTGGAATTCAGTGGTAATTATGAAGTGTTCAGAGGTATATTACAGAGTGTGGCCTCAGTTTTGATCGTGGTCGGCGCCGTGCCCTTCTTCAGTGATGCACTTATAGCAGTCGCCGCTGGAATCTTGCAAACCGTGGGCTTCATCATCCAAGGATATTCCACGACAACAGCCATGGTTGCTGTTTGTAAGTAGAGCATGTAGCCTGCCCTGACAAAGCGGCCATGGTCATTGTTGTTCTTCATTATAAAACAGGCGGGAATGGTTACTCACGCTCTGTATTATTTTCATTTGAACAAACAGCTGTAATAAAAAGACATTTTACAACATAAATAACAAGATATTGAAATCACCCATGAGCTTAGGGTAAAGTCTGACAGAAAAACATTATGAATTTCATTTCATTTATTTTACCAGAAAATTAAAATAAACAATTTATTTAAACTTAATTAATGGCTAGTTGAACGTTAAGATGAGCACAAATTGACAATAGAACACGATACCTATATGTGGACAACGACCCCTGCCAACAACAAGCCCGACGTCCCAGCACAGATACTGACAATGGTGTCCACATCCATACTGAAACGTCGCACCTACAAACAAGAGAGGCCGCTGTCCACACACAAGTCCCATTTTCACATGTGTTTCGAAATAACAATCTTTAAATAAGTCAAGTAATTCCTGGTGGGAACAGAAACCCCTTGGGGGGTAATTTTATCCCGTTGTAAGTTAAATAGACTAAAATAACGGAATCGTTATAGTTATAATTACACAAAAAAGGTGTGTCTTTGTTGAAACCAAATGTTCTGTTTCACGCAAGACATAATAAAGTGTCTTACAGATAACAACATTAACAACATATGTCCATTTTTCGTTTGTTTAAAGCATGTTTCTTTGGACTTGGATCAACGGTTACCATGGCAATGGTCAAAGTTATGATGTCAAAATTTATTGCAGACGAAGCTTTTGGTAAGTTATTCTAGTTTGTAATTGCGTATTTATAGTTTTGTCGGTTTAACTGCACTTCTTATTTGAAAAGGCACGGTGCTACACAAAGTGTGGACCTTCTAGAATAAAGCTAAATTAATATTGTATGAAAAACACTATGGAAAAGTGAAGAAGAAGAAGAAGAAAAAGGGTTATACTATAAGAATCAGCAATAGGCTATAATATCATATATGGCTTCAGGCTATAACCAGTACCTGGTTCCATTGGATACCATGCCACAATGATATAGACTGATCAAGAAAAACACATTTCTTATAGATCTATTCGTAATCACATAATACACTTTATTTATTTCACGAAGAAATGGATTGGTGACACAATGCCTATAATAACACCTCTACTCGTTGACGTTCAACCCTTAATGTAAACAATTTTACATTAAGGGTTGGGAACGACGTTTATTTTTTTTTTACATTAAGGGAATTTGTTGTTTTTATATTTCTCCTACATGAAAACCCAGAGGACATAATACGCTAGGACAAAACATTCTAATGCATGAGAACATAGAGCAAAAGACCCATAATGTAAAAAAATAAAGATGAATTATTTATTGTTTTGAGATGTGGCTTCGCTTTATCCAAAAACACAGGACAACTCCTTTTGATTTGCCGTTATCTGAGTGAGTTTAGGTTTAAAAAAACAGTGTTTCTTTAACAAATCGGCATCCAGATGCCGCAAAGCTGGAAGGGGAGTCAGGACACGAGAACTTCCCGCCAACCACCCGCTCTAGTCTCGTTTTTGGGCCCGGAAGGTTCCCTAACGCTTACTAATCTTGTTGTTCTTCTTCTTGTTCTTAGGGTGACGCGTTTTGAAAAAATGCTAAGGCTTTTTATTTCTCATCGAATTCCATTGAAACTTGGACTGATTAGTCCTTGCAGTGTTACGCATCGATTGACGGTCTTCGATTTCGAATAAATGTTGTAGATTGTATATAATATTACAGTCCTTGCATTATTGACTGAGAAATAGTCAACTTAGTTAGTGTTACAACAAGAACAACAACAACAAGATAATCGCCAACAAGACAGTGAGTAAGATGTAGACCCCGTTCATCACGGGGAAAAAAACTAAGCATCTGGAAGCCCTTTTTGTTTCGGGGTCATGTTTGCGTCTTGTCATTGACCTGCATTGTCTTTTTCATTGACTGTAATGTCGAGTGTGTCCTTCACCACCACCACCACCACCACTGCATCCACCGCTGCTACAACCATCACCACTACCTCCACCGACACCACCACTACCACCATCGACACCACCGTCACCACCACCGTCACCACCACCGCCACAGGCGCCTCCACCACTACTACCACCAACACCACCACCACCACAGGCGCAGCCGTCACTACTACTACCTCCACCCCACCACCACCACCAGAACTACCACCACTGCCACCCCACCACCAGCACTACCATTACCACTACTACCGCCACCCCACCAGCATCACTACCACTACCCCACCACCACCATCACCACTACCGCCACCCCACCACCACCACCACCACTACTACCGCCACCCACCTCCACCACCACCACCACCACCCCTACCACCACTGCCACTACTGCCACCCCACCAGCACCACTACCACCACCGCCACCACCACCACCGCCACTACCGCCACCACCCTCCACCACCACCACCAGTTAACGTTCAACCTTTAATGTAAATTTGTTTACATTAAGGGTCATTTTTCCATTAAGGGTAATTTTTACATTAAGGGTTGCAACAATTGAACCAATAAAAAATAACTATCAGTTACACCGTAACTAACATGTCTTGAAGATAAAATAACGATCTGATCATTTATGATTGAAAGGCCTTAACTAGTATGTTCCTACAAGCAAAGTACCAGTAGGTCTAATCATACATCACAGAAAGTAGGCCTATCAAGTATACAACCAAAGCTTTCAGATTGTATAATAACTGATTGCGCTGCTTCGAATTTGCCTTGTTTTGTCTTGTTTAAGTGACATTTAAAAGTTGGGTACATAACAAAAACATGGCAATATTGATTTATAACTTCTGGGTATATTAATCAGCGACGTTTCAGCCTGGATGCTAAGACCGTTTTCAATCAATGACGTTTTCAACGTCGTTTTAACAATATACTCAGAAGTTGTAAATCCACTTTTGCCACGTTTTAGTAACCGTCGTTTAATATTCAAATGTCGAAAGAAACTCGAAAACCGACTTAATTTGACCCTATTGTATTTATCATGTCCGTTCGTAAAACACGTGTTTCACATGGACTTATATAGATAGCCTATAAGCTTTGTGGGTAGCTTTTGATTAATTTAAGTTGCACTAGACAGGTTTCCCAGTGCGTGCGGCCTCGTGATCTATTTTAATAGAACAATGTATTTAATATGGTGAATCATTATTATCTACCAGCTCATTACGTAGTTAATTATCAGAGATAACATATGTTAGTTCACTCGTTTGAAGAAATAGTCAGTTATCCGATTTCTAGACGAATAAATTATAAAAAAAAAAAATAAAAAAAATAAAGATAAAACATATGACATTGATTTGATAACTTGTATCAGGTAAGTACTAGTTTTCATGGATGGAATTTACTGTCAGAGTGGGCTAAGAACTAGAACTTGATGTTAAAGATATTGTCTGCTCGAATACTCTCTAATTAAAACACATTTGATTTTGCGGATAACAATGCAGTGAGTTTGGATGCGTGCTTAGATGTTATCAAAAAGAGGGAAAACAGTTCAGCTCACCTCTACTGTTTTATCTATCAACTATAACAGTTTGACATAAGCACTTAACTTATGAAACACAGAGATAGTTCAAAGGGATAGCGTATTTGAAAAAACAGGGCGGCAACAGGTGATCTGTTTTCTAGTCTATTCTCGTGATTCTGTGAATGACTGGATCTTCTTCTCATGGATGATAACTGCAAAAAATCTTCGTTTATTGGGGTTATTATAGTGGCTGATTTCTGCCAGCGCATCATTAGTTCTCCCAGCGTGTTTTTTGTAAAGACGAAGTGAATAGTTTCTTAGATCGAAATATGTTATTTTGTCTATGCAAGATTTTGTGTTCGCTCCACTAAAATTTGTCTTCTTGTTAAAATTTATTTTGTGTTATCCCAGAGATATTTTGTCTTCACTGTCATGAAAGTATGTTCTCTCAATAAAAAATCCGAGAACGTCTTTTCAGTGTGTCATTCTCAATAAATTTTTTTTAGAATCACGGCAGTTTTATTGAGAATTTCAGCAGTTTTATTGAGAATCAAAGCAGTTTTATTGAGAATCACAGCAGAAGTATTGAGGATCACAGCATTTTTTTTTTTTAGAATCACAGCAGTTTTATTTAGAATCACTGCATTATTATTGAGAATCAAAGCAGTTTTATTGAGAATCACAGTAGTATTTTTTAAAATCACAGCAGTATTTTTGAAAATCACAGCAGTTTTATTGAGAATCACTGCAGTATTATTGAGAATCACAGCAGTTTTATTAAGAATCACTGCATTATTATTGAGAATCACTGCAGTGTTATTGAGAATCACTGCAGTATAATTGAGAATCACAGCAGTATTATTGAGAATCACTGCATTGTTATTGAGAATCACAGCAGTATTTTTGAGAATCACAGCAGTATTATTGAGAATCACTGCAGTATTATTGAGAATCACAGCAGTTTTGTTGAGAATCTCAGCAGTTTTATTAAGAATCACAGCAGTTGTATTGAGAATCACTGCAGTATTATTGAGAATCACAGCAGTTTTACTGAGAATATCAGCAGTATTATTGAGAAGCACTGCCGTATTATTGAGAATCTCAGCAGTGTTATTGAGAATCACTGCAGTATTATTGAGAATCTCAGCAGTTTTATTGAGAATTACAGCAGTTTTATTGAGAATCACTGCAGTATTATGGAGAATCACTGCAGTATTATTGAGAATCCCTGCAGTATTATTGAGAATCACAGCAGTTTTATTCAGAATCACAGCAGTTTTTCTGAGAATCGCAGCAGTTTTATTGAGAATCACAGCAGTTTTACTGAGAATCACAGCAGTTTTATTGAGAATCACAGCAGTTTTACTGAGAATCACAGCAGTATTTTTGAGAATCACTGCAGTATTATTGAGAATCACAGCAGTAGTATTAAGAATCACAGCAGGTTTTTTGATAATCTTAGCGGTTTTATTGAGAATCATTTTAGTGTTATTAAGAATCACTGCAGTTTTACAGAGAATCACAGCAGTTTTATTGAGAATCACAGCAGTATTATTGAGAATCACAGCAATTTTATTAAGGATCACTGCAGTTTTATAGAGAATCACTGCAGTGTTATTGAGAATCACTGCAGTATTATTGAGAATCACTGCAGTATTATTGAGAATCACTGCAGTGTTATTGAGAATCACAGCAGTTTTATTGAGAATCACAGCAGTATTATTGAGAATCACTTCAGTTTTACTGAGAATCACAGCAGTATTATTGAGAATCACTGCAGTTTTATTGAGAATCACTGCAGTGTTATTGAGAATCACAGTAGATTTATTAAGAATCACAGCAGTATTTTTGAGAATCACTGCAGTATTATTGAGAATCACTGCAGTGTTACTTAGAATCACAGCAGTTTTATTGAGAATCACAGCAGTTTTATTGAGAATCTCAGCCGTTTTGCAGAGAATCACTGCAGTAGTGTTGAGGATCACTGCAGTATAATTGAGAATCACAGCAGTATTATTGAGAATCTCAGCAGTTTGTGTGAGAATCTCATCAGTTTTATTGAGAATCACAGCAGTATAATTGAGAATCACAGTAGTATGAGAATCACTGCAGTATTATCGAGAATCACTACAGTATCTCATTCCTGTCTTTAAGTGGGCTATTGTGGTTGTAGGTCTCATGGTAAGTCTACACATGTGGAGAGTGTCAGTATTAACATTGTCCAATTTAATGGAATCATGGGATAAGGAACTTTCGCTTTACTGTTTCTCATTCACTAGAAAGGGTAAATGATAAACATAAAAATATGCAACAAGTGTCTGTGTTTATGTTTCAGGAGCATTATTCTCTGCAATAGCAAGCCTTGAAGTACTTACGACTTCCGTATCGCCCATCACGTTCATTGTAATATACAACCACTTTGCAGATAAGACAACTGGAGCATCATTCTTCTTCATGGCAGGCTTAATGGTGCTGGCATCGCTTCTATATCTGTAAGTCTCTCACCAAATTTAAAGTTTTTGTTATGCTCAGGCCTGTGGTACTGACAACGCTCTTGGGTTAGTGTTCCTGCAATTTTATAAATTGTGCTTTTATTTCCTAAAACTGCACTTGAGAATTTGCCGTTTAACACATACATGAGAATTCCAACATTTCAACATTAAAACTCATTTGAAGTTTTAATTCTAATAATTGTGTTGTAGGCTTAAACTTATCATGTCTTTAGAAACAAAATGTGTTGATTTAATGCATTTCAAGCTGAACAATTACTGTTGCATGTTTAACACCAGAATTTCATTTTTTGGTTTTTAGTGATAAATAACTGCTTTTCTAGTAAAGACAAGTTTATTTAATAAGAAAAACAAAACAATTAACATTTGTCATGCATCATATGTTTTAGTGAAATATTTAGGATATAGATTTTTAACAAAGAAAGGTCAAATAATTCTTAGTAATGATATTTCTTACCAAATGACTCTTGCGACTTATATAGGAATCACGTGACCACAGGGTGGCGTCACTGTACAAGTATATAAAACAAGTTCTTGGGACGAAACAGTCATTTTTGGCAACAGAATAGTTAAAAGGAATACTTATAGTTGTCTTCTATATAATCTTTTTGAAGATTTGAAATCTTTATTATTGTTCGGTAAGATTGGGCAAAATGTATATTGTATAAAATGGAGTCAAAATGGAAGTTGAAGTTTTGTTCGCTTTGGAATTGGATGTGAAGGATTTTATCTTACAGTCTTATTTATAGAATGTTTTTGTTCCAGTATATCATAAAACTTTATCTACAGAATAACCATCTTGTTCTTTGTTACAGGGCAATTTATTTGCATAACAAGTACCGAAACAGAAACGCAAATACCTATTCGGCCATTCAGTGAAAATGTGAGAATCACACTTTTGATAAATACGACCTGTAGACTACAAACTGCCTACAACAACTCGTATATGGATAACAGAAGATAGACAAATTAGAACGGATGTGTAAATAATATAAAGAAGGCTTCGGTGACGAATCCTGCAAGTAGTTTCGTGTTCAAAATATAAATGCATACAGAAATAGATTGCTTCAAATGCACATTAGCGTAAAGCTTCAATTAAAATTCTTTTTGAGAAATCTGTCAATGCAATAAAATGCTAATAGATTTGCTTGCTTAATAAGATCTTTCTTAGTTTCTTTTTTTGTTAAGTTATTTATGTCAGTCTGTTTGTATCATAAACGGTAACATCATGCATTGACGGCCATTAAAAGTGAAAGAAAAGGAAAAGCTGGATAATGCCTTTTTGTTATTTGTAATGAATTCATCCAGTTTTCTTATCCAAATTGTACTATCAATTAATATCGACGAATCCAGACGCTGTAACTCCTCCTCCACCACGAGCTCATCCAGCACCCGCGGTTGAACAGCCTTCACCGAAGCTGCACGCCCTAACTTGTCTCACAAATGCTCAGTTGGATCATGCCATCCCAGACCATCACTGAACCCCCACCATAGCTGTCATGCGCAGCGAAATGTTGTCTCTGGAATGCTCCTCCGACACTTCTCCATATCCTTGCTCCCCGGTTGGTGTGGTCCAAACGGACACGAGAATTGTTATTACAGGATACTGGTCAAAGGCACCCGCAAAACTGGTGGTATACGTGACCACAATGCTGTCCCACGAAGACGACGACGCACAGTTTGTGTAGAAACGTGTACGCCAGAAGCATTCAGGAAAACATTTTGCAGCTTCGTAATAGTTCGCATCAGATAGCGTCTCGTCTGGAGGACCCCAAAAAAAGGTCATTAACGGTCCCACTTGCCCTATTCCCGACCTCCCCCGTGCTGCTGGACTCACTTCCAATAGACCATATTTCGAGGGCGGTTCCACACGCGGTATATCATAGTGTGAAACATTTGAAGTTTGTGCCACCTTTTCCTGCGTTGAACCTTCTTCCAACATTCCAAACACCCCCACCCACCCATGTCTTTAATGCTCAAACTGCGTATTTGGAGATGCTTTTGCAGCTTCTTACATGAAATCAAGAGGAAAAACACTAACAGACCGTTAGCTCTGATTGGCGTTAATGCAAACTCCCACTAGCACACCAATAAACAGCAATATACACATCGTGCACATGCAATATGAGATTTTTTTAATGAAGCAGGAATAATTCATACATTCCATGGAGCAGCAGGGGGGGTGAGCGGACTCCCTCTATAGGGCCGGGGAGGCTCCCAGCGGTAGTACGGGGGGAAATGTGTAGAAAACAACCCAAGCGGCTACCAATAGACAACCAGAGGA
>JAVFBZ010020655.1:0-11545 GCA_032466195.1 Katharina tunicata | reverse complement strand
TACAATTCCCCTTTGCAATAATACACGGTTTAAATGACTCAGCACTTAAAAGAGAACCATGTACAATCAGGTGATAAATTAGCCTGCGGTTCGCAGCTGGCGGTTGGCTTTTCGAGAGGGAGCATTCATTATTTCAGGCTGAATAGCAGAATGGTCATAACTTCATTACAGTACAGTATATAAATCTAAAAAAAAGCACCACATGTACTTTGGCGTTTGATCTACGTACACTTATCAGCAAAAATATGTTTAGGTAGGTGCTTAAGTGCGGAGGTTCGAGTATCACTTCGAATAGCAGGCTGAATAGCAGAATGGTCATAACTTCGTTACAGTATAGTATTTTAGTCTGGAAATTGCACCACATGTACTCTGGGTCATTATCTACGTACAAGTGTCAACAAAAATATGTTTAGATGCTCAAAGGGCGGAGGTTCGAGTATCACTTCGAACAGCAGGCTGAACAGCAGAATGGTCATAACTTCGTTATAATATAGTATTTTAGTCTGAAAATTGCAACACGCGTACTCTGGCTGATGATCTACGTACACGTGTCAACAAAAATATGTTTAGGTGCCCAGGGGCAGAGGTTCGAGTATCACTTTGAATAGCAGGCTGAACAGCAGAATGGTCATAACTTCGTTATAATATAGTATTTTAGTCTGAAAATTGCACCACATGTATGCAGATCATGACCCAGAGTACAAGTGTCAACAAAAATATGTTTAGATGTCCAAGGGCGGAGGTTCGAGTATCACTTCGAATAGCAGACTGAACAGCAGAATGGTCATAACTTCGTGCAATTTTCAGATTAAAGTACTGTATTGTAACGAATTTATGACCACTCTGCTATTCAGCTTAAAATAATGAATGCTCCATCTCGAAAAGCTAACCGCCAACTGCGAACATCAGGCTAAGTTATAACAGCTGTACATCTTTAAAATCAGTGCTACTTAACAACGTGGTTTATGCCCATTTGTGCAGTTGGACACCACGAAGGACCCCTGTGTATAGGAATGCCATCATCAGCCATACAAACATTTGACCGAGAATATAAATCACAGACAAATTCCCAAACTTCGTTATTAGAATGCTAGTAATAAGATCTGTCTGGTAATAGTTCCGGGAATATAACTGACGATTACAAAGTGTCAACATAATAATGAAAGACTCTCCTATCCAGTGCTATGGGCGGCTATTCTTGTTTTGATACGTGTCACAATCCTTTGCAAATCGCATCACATTTCTCCCAGTTTTATGTGAAGCCTTTTGCGAATGTTCGACTAATGTCCGTGTTGTAATTTTTCGTTGACCTTACATTGTTTACTTGACCTTAATTCCAGAGATGTGTTTCTTATCGACAGTTCCATCTGTTTATGTAGCGACCGCCTGGTTAATATGGCTGTCACTTACTCTGGTTACGAACTGGGAAAACTCGTTAGCCAGCCCCTTGAGTGTCTCGTCTCGCTTTCCAGAAAGTTTGAATAGCAGATAAAGATCGCTTCCGTCGTCACTATGTTGTTATCAGATTATGATTAGATATCATCCCTAGCTCAACCCCTGTAAAACACGTTGGCCTATGTGTTTTGGACATACTTTACTGATTTCAGAGAATTTTCGTTTTAATGAACACGAGAGACATCTCTAAAGAGACTAAACATAAACACAAATTACATTTATGTTGTAAATAGCATCTTAGATTTGTGACCAGAGGTATCAAATCTAAGAAACACTAGTAGTCAATCTCAATTATTCCGAACCATGTCAAATTTATGAAACAAGTAATCAGTTATTATGGCCCTCGTCAAATTTATGAAAATCAAGTAGTAATTTTCATTTATTCTGGAGAGGACTAAATGAAAATTACTACTTTAGTTTCATCAATTTGATATCGCGGGCACGAATTTTCAGATCATATTTATCTCATTATTGTCATTTATGCATATTTTCCGAAAATAAATAATAAAAAAATAACTCGCTTCGCTGGAGAAACACACAGATCTGGGTCAGTGTAAAATGTTAATAACAATAACTCGACATGCGCGAAATACAAAATAGGGCTGTTTAAATTGATGTCCGTTATTGTCCATGAGTGGAAGTGTTGTATCTTCTTTAATAAATGTGATGATGGTTTTGTAATATGCACAATTTTGGATTTGGATTTATTATAACGGATACTAGTATTAGTTCGCACACGCCACTGGCAATGAGACCGGCTAATTTAGGTGTGATGTCAGAGAAGTGGGAATGAAATGAAGCTGTGATGTAACTCACTGTCGCGACATTAAAGCGTTTGTGTGTTTTGTGGATGTACTAGCCGAATAAGATTGTAGACTTTAAAGCCATGAAATATTAAGCAAGTTAAAGCCTTTTTGACGACTTTGATAGCATCAGCCATCCTTGTTTGAAACTACAATGATGACATTTGGAAGAAAATAATCCGTGTCAATTGTAGCATTTCAATGGCTGAATTCGATCAATGAACAGACACTGGCCAAACACAGCCCTGGATCAAAATATTTTTTAACAAAATATTATATTGGTATATTTTTAAGTGCAGACAGAACATTATTTTGCATGCCTTTACCATGATCAAATTAGATAACTTAGCCTATCAGGGCCAATTATTGATTTCAATTGGTCGGTGGACAGTTTATTAGAGGTTGAGTTAACAAATGCGTGGGCCTGAAAACAATTTATGTTCGACGTTAAAAAAGTGGGAATTTTGGATTTGCGATCAGACTATATTTGTCAGCGACAGACACATTAACGGAAAATTGCATATTTGTCATATTTTATGCAAAAAAACTGGTGACTGTTGGACCTCATCACAAAAGCCATAACACGGATACAATGTTGAGCCGAGGAACACTGTTCGAGAATCGTTAAAAAAATTATTCGATACGTAATTTAATCAAGAACATTACGGGTGTCTAAGTGATGTTATTATGCCGGTTTCTCTGCATTATAATTTCAGTGTGCGAAAAGTAAAAACACAAGCGGCGAACCCCTTAGGAGCTTAATGTCCAAGGGTTTTATTTGAGTAAACTAAATTTGGTTAAGTTTCTCTTGAATTAACCCTTTGAAGTGGGATATCTGTCCGAGCCAAAAAAACTGATGGTCGCCATAAAGTATTGTAGAATACTTGTCAAAGAGGTCAAAGGTCACCTACAAAACCCTCCTGTATAAACCTGCCCGATAAAACAGTGATTAATTCGTCCATGAAAGTATTGAAAACTGAATGAAAAGAAAAGAAGAAACATACAGCTTTAAAACTTTAGGCCAAATACCGGCAGAAAAAATAATCTCAGACAGCATTGTCTGGGAAGTTGTTCAACGTAGAGCTCAAACTTTACAAAGCGGCAATTAATCAGCCACTGCTAACCAGTCAGCTCCTGTCAAAGAGGACACAATTTAAACCATTAAAAATTTCCCATCTGGTATTATTATGCTTAATTGAGGATTATTTTAAGATTATTATTCTTATGGGCCTAACATTTATGCCAAATGGTCTTTTTTTTTTCATAGGTGAGATGTTCTGATTTTCTGTTGGTGTGATCAATGTCAAGGTACATCCAAGATATGTTGATAAAATGAATGATTGAATGGAGTGGACAATAATAGCGATCAAGTAAGAAATTCCGACTAATATTCGGTCAATAATGACGTTCATTCAACTCTGTCTTTACTTTGTTCATTTTATTTTCCATTCTGTACAATAAAGATACCCTCAAAACAGTGAATTATTCGAGCAAGTGCGCGTGTTTGTTTTGATCATCCGTTTCCCCTAAAACCCAATTAAGTAGAAGGCAAATATTTCAAATGCAAAAAATAATTTCTGAACGCAAAAATCCATTGTGTATCGAGGCGGAAAAAATATTAGAGTTTAACCTGATGATTTCTGCTCCAAATATCCAAGTATAATTTTTTATCAATAAATATTGGAATTTAGGAAACGAAGTCCTGACCTACTTGTTTTCTTCTAACATGGCGAATAAGAAGCCATGCATCCAAACCCATAACCGCTGATATTAACGGCAATTGTATTTACACAACTCATTATAAGATGATGAAAGATGGAAATTCCCAACATATGCCCAGAAGCTACCAATGATAGAAAATCAACAAGCCTTGATCTGCGAGAAAATCAGCTAATAATGATACAGAAGAAAAAAACAACAAATCAAATAAGATACGGTATGAATTCGTATTGATTCTAGATTTTACTATAAGAATAAGAATCTTTCATTTCTTTCACAATTCTGATTTATTAAATCTGAACTTAAGAAGTAGCCAACACAATCTGTGGAACCCTCTTTGATCCTTGATGGATGAGTTTCGTTAGTTTTTCCTGTAAATTGACTTGAGAAGAGATTCTGTAAACAGGGTTGTTAAACTTGTTCAGTAAATAACACCGTTTGGCATTACCTGGCTGCTAGGGAAGACAGACATGTCGAGATTGCGTTGTCTTCACAAATAATTGGTCTAAAGTTTGTTTTGCATTAGAACCTGTTGCCTTTCTCAGATTTCCCAAATTAAGCGCCCAAATGCCACCATCTCTGTACTCAGGAGCCAAATTAACATTAATACAAAAAATATCTTAACGATCGATATGGTAAATTTTTCTACTCTTTAAAAATAGTAAATTAAAGTAAACTGACTAACTTATTAACCTTATATTAAGTTATCAATTAACGGCTAATATGTGCATACTAAACATCATTTGAATAATTAGAGATTTCTACTATACACCGAAAACACAAAGTCGTCATATAGGTAAAATACTCTTGAGTAACACTTTAAACTCCACTAAAATAAATAAACAAAAGTGTAAGCTTTGCCATAAACTCCTTTTCAAAATTATACAAACAGTTTCCCTCATTTGATTTTCGATCCTGTAAATTTTCACAGTAAAATCTCATTTGTGTGACGAAAAACATTATGACTAAGGATGTTTTCTTCTGCCCGGTCTTTTGTCTTTTTTGTTTCAACAGTAAGGCTGTTTTCTTTCCTGAAGACCTCGTGTGGTAAATAGAATTACAACACAACCAAGTTATATCGATTAGGCCTATACATATCTTCATTTATGTTTACCCCACGCTGAATGTAGCTTAAATTAAACGCGGATGCTAAGACGTTCAAAGAAATTAACACTGCCATTACCAGCCACATGCTTCCCGCCACTTCAACCGACCAATGGAAACCAGAAAGGTATAGTGATAACCAAAAACCAGAACACCAAACTTAAGACAAAATGCAGGGCATTTTACCAGATGTTCTGTGTAAACCAGCACCAGTTGCGAGGTAAAATTAAACAGACTTTTGTTAATATATGGACACATGGGCCATGACATGCTTGACAACAACAAGAGGCCCCGAGGCATTTAATTCACAGTCGTTTTTATACCAGTTCTGCTAATTGAATTATAGCCGTAAAATAATGTAGATGACCTTAACTGACAAATTTGATTAGTGTGGTGAGAGAGGTGCGGGTGAGTATCTTACTTTGATCTTAGGCTTTGATCTTAGATTTTCGCAGTATCAGTTATCAGTCGATAGTGCAATACTTATTTGCAAAACATCACTGTCTCCATCTAACATTTCTAATAGACATATATATACTCGACACTAAACAATAAAACGCTAGTTATAATAATACAGATCATTTGAGTTTAAGTGGAACGAGTCACAGATTGATTGATATATTTGATTGGAGTTTTACGTCGTACTCAAGGGCATTTCATTTATATGACAACTTTGCGTCGCCGGGGTAAGATGGAAAACTGGGAAGAAAACGTGTAAAACCACTCCTCGATCTCTACACCCACAGGAAAACTATACCCCTATATACCTCAGGTCAACGGAGATTCGAACTTGTATCGGCTAAAGTGAATGGCACTCAGCAAAAAAACGTTAAAAATACTCAGCACCGATAAGGCCTTTCGCAGATTAGGCATTGATGCCTGTTAAGTCTGCTATTGATTTTAACGATATTTAGCACGTAGTTTGAGTGTCGCCTTCGCTTTCTGACACTGAGCAGGATGTGAGCTAGCCGGAAACCTAAAAACCAATGTACCAAAGTATTCTGCACTTTCAGGGCAGGTACGGTGCTCTTAATTGTTTGAAGTAAGATTTCTTGTAGTGTAATATATGTGCATAGTATTCTTTTGTGACCGATTTTGTGTGATTAGACATACCGCCTCGCATCAAGCCAGTCTCCTATCGACAAACCTGTCATTAGTTCTATTTGAGAATTCCTCGTTTTGCGCTAAAAAACACTTAACGTTTTTGTATAGTATATTGTGGACTTTCGACCATTTCTCTGATTTAAATGTATATATAAAATGTTGTGCATCAGTTTCACATCATTTTATTTTGAAAGTTTGTACAATTTTTGTTTTGCTAGATTTAAACTTGTGAGATACATTAATTAAAGAGGCATAAAACACGGTACCAATAAGTAACTGTCTGTAGAAAACAAGAAAACCCTACCAAAATGTCATAACCGCTTTGTTAAGAACTTTATAGGGTCAATGGTTTGACTGACTATTATTTTTCATTTCCCTTAAAATCTTTTTTTAAGACACCAAAGATTACTTAAAATCTAACAAAAGGTTGTTGCTGCATGGGTTGACTTCCACTCACCTGAACCTCAGCAATTAACGTCAAACAATCGTTTTCATCGAGCCTTAACGCCTAAGTAGTGCCAATCTATGCCACTAATATACCAACGAGCCCTGGCCAATCAGTCGGAGACATTCTAGGGTAGAGAAACAATATCCTCAACACATTATAAAAGAAACGGTGCAAATTGTTTTCATTGAGTTTGGTCCTCCAGAGATTACAAACCGCTAGTGGAGAGCAGAAATCTATCTTTCCTACGAGAACTCCAGCAGCAAGGTATTCAATCTTTTACTTCTTTTCCAACGTAACTAGGCGCTTATATAGTAGGTAGCATAACGGTTGATTTTTATATAACAGAGCTTATAATGCTTCCCACAAAAAGAATTTGTATGGTATATAGATTTTGGTGCAGTGCAAGTATAGACAGAGGTGCAGGTAACATAAGTTCATAACAGGATCATACGAACACGATTTTTATATGCATTTTGCTTTAGCAAGGATTCAATTTATTTCGCTTTGCTTGTGGGACTTGTAGAGATAAAACAAAAACCTAATCGCTGAAAGACTTTCGAAAATAGCGAATATTTATTTATATATGTGAACTGTGTATAGTTAATATCAAACAACGATGAAAATATACATTACTATTAAGCATTTCCCTCGTCTCAACTAATTTTGTGACGATTTGCCTTACTTGTGGTTTTAAATCGATCTGAATTTTAAACTGTATACCATATTTGTGGATTTATCATGGAGAACGTGCTTTAAGCTAGGCTCTTAATTGACAACGGTTCTCTCCTCGTATAGCCCCTGAACCAGAAACCGCACATCAACAAGTAGACGGTTGTTTCAAATCTGGTATCACGTAACCCAGATCAATTGTTGGTTTCACAGTTCCTGACGATTTATCATGCATTTTTCATACATTCCATAGCTGTAAACTCCAGTCCTTTTTTATATTCTAATAATGTTCTTGAATTTTGTACGTCACTTGGCATGCCAATGTCTGCATCCAAAATATTTTCATTCATCCGTATTTGAAAGCCATGGTCACCTGGCTTATACGAGCGTGGGATAGAAAATAAAATGTTATGCATAATTGGCCATTTAGCGTGTTTTATCATTTTTGCGACACAATCGAGAAAAGTGAGATATCGGACGATAAATTAGACTCATCAGAGCTAAGGAAGCAGCTTTTTATTCATTTGTCCCAACAGAGGAAGGTTCAAATTATGTATATTTGGAGATCCAGACAGACAAGAATGGCGGTAACCTCTGAAGCCATTTTAAGCACTTCAGTATCTTGTTGCGTTAGTCGTTTCAACCTAATGTTATGCTAAATAGTTCCATTTTATATCTTTATTTTATTTTCTGTTGCCTGCTCTATGTCGAATATTAATGGTGAGGAATTCACTTGATATCCTATAGGATGCATTTATTAACATGAGATAAAAGTATTGTCTGCAACGGTAAATATACCGCAAATGGCCTACAAATTCGTTACACAAAGGCTGTTAATCAGAGAGGACGGAAGTTACCGGCGACAGCCGAATGGAACAATAATGGAACTGTATCTGTGCCAACATAATATGTTTAATTTATATATTTAATGGATTGGTGTATAACAGCGTACAATAGTATTTATCTTATTTGACTTCTTTGCGTTGTCGGTGTATATATGGTGGAAAACCCTGAAGAACCGTAAAAACCACCGCGTGATCTCCGCAGCCAGAGAGATGTCAAAAATGTCACCAGCCGGAATATAATTTAACAATTTCATAATTTCAGATCTTCAAAAGATGTTTATTATCATTGAATGTATTTCAGCTTGCAGTCGAAATGCGGAACGAGCTTAAAATATATGGGACCTACGAACAGACCCAGGGCACTTACAGGACACCACAACAAATCGGCTTCCTCATTATCTTTACCTCAGGGAGCAAAACGATATGGGTGTCGAGTAATAAATACTGTTAGATACTTTGCGTAAAAAACATCAGAAATTCAACATAATCTCAGATAATTTTGAAATAAAGCTTCACAATTTTTCACCCTTCAAATAATTGTACATGGGCCATACTCATGAAATTAGGTCTATAAATTAGGAAAATAATGTGTGATATCGTTTCACCTACATATAAGTTCCCTTTGTTACATTACTAATTTGACATGACTGGTGCAAGTTTACAACAAAAGCTCAATAAAGAATAGTTTGAATCAATGTGGAAATTGAGGAGAAATTATCAGTAAAGAATGACTCACTATAACAGAATCGTCAGGTAATATCACGTCGCCATATCCAGTTTACTTACACATCAATATGACATGATCATAAGCACATCAGTCATTCTAAAGTCATATTTCATGGGAAACTTATTGGTAAAACAGGCAGGCCTAATTCCATAGTCATTGCTATACACGGATAACCAACGGTTACCCAATGACTCAATCATTTGAATTCATTAGAGGACAATAAGAAAGGTCGACCAGAGGCAATAAACTGAAGAATTACTTTGTACCACTGGTGTACATGTTGATAAAAGGTCTGCAGGCAATTAACTTCTGCCTGTTGAACTCCCGGTCATTTTTTTCTGCGTGGGAACCCCCACTGCGATAAGACCGCGTCAATGTAATGCTAATTTTTCGTAATGTCTGCTTCCCGTTATACTTGATGTGTATCTCATCTCAGACATCCTTGCATTCTGAACAGATGTTTGTTATCTCCCTTTGGACAACTCATTCGTTCATGAAGGTACAATCTTTAAGCAATAACTGTCTATCTACTGGTAGAGTACAGCTTGTTCTAAATCGGTCAGATCTGGCGGTTTTTCAAAACCCTGTGCCAAGACGTTTCCAGATAAGGGCCTGGCGAGCTAACTTGCTAGCCTGCATCGCTTGTCCGGGCAAATATCACCAATTAATGTAAACCAAATACCGTCCATGTTGCACACGTCATTCTTAATTAAACCAATACATCGTCTTAGGTTAACTATCTGTGCGAGACAGTTTACCTCCCCATCAATATACAATAAACCTCATTATTCATATAATTTCAAATTCTTACCAGGGATTGTCACTTCTATTTGTTAACAAGATATGAATTGTCCATTTAGCCGATGTATACAATATAAGACCTCGTATTTACAAATAGTAGACAACTTATATATAGACTTTGTACAAGTCTTATATCCATGATTGCATGGTTTCGTTATGACTCCATATCTAAAAATAAATGAAATTACCTTCATTAAACTTGCACCTAACGCCTTCTGTATGATGAATATGTTTGGGTTTTTTGTTAGGTTTGATCAACCAACGGGAATTTCAGAATTTTACGGAGTATTTTCAGCTTGTGGTCGATAATTGACACCAAATATGGGCTAAAAACAAAATGGGGATGAATGAGTAATCTGGAACATCGGAGTCGTTTTTCTACATGATAATATACTTCAAAGTTCAAATCTTTATTAACTTGGACTTTGGTGCCCCTCGTCATACATGCACACAACGAGTTCAAAATAATAAACGCAAATACATATTGTAATATATTGTACAGCTGGTAGCGAAACGCATAGATCTGTTGTTCGTGAACAATAAGAATCGAACTCGCGACCTAGGGAAACCGTCCACTGCTCAACTAACTGAGCTACAGAGACCAGCTGCTCATAACCACTTATCATGATAAACAATATAATTTGGAAATATTTGAAGATAGTCAGTGTTTCGATTATTATTTATAATCATCTTCAGAGACTTTATGATTATAACTCATACTATACTATACTATACTATCACCAATTCAATTGTGATATGACGTCCCATCCAAGAACGATAATTATATAGGGTTAGTGAGAAGGGAGAAATTAGGTCAAATAAATAAAACACGTAAAAAATGTTCTTGGCTAATTTTGTTACGTGAATTATTTTTCAATAATACGTATTTACTCTTTTAACATTGATAAATGAAAACATATTGATATTCGGTAAATTGACGTAAATTATGTGGTCTTCGTCAGTCATTAAGGGTAATTTGTTACATTAAGGGTTGCAAATCAGCGGTAGCAACTCGACCAATTGGATAATAATTATTATACGGTAATAAATTGTGCAAGAATTGCGGTTAGCGCAAACTGGAATTCTTAAAAAAAAAACAATGTATAAACTTGGTAAGGATACAAAATAATATTTATCTTAATTACTTCTAGCTAAAATCCATTATCTGTGGACAAACTATTTGATAACCCATGCATAAGGCAAGTTTAAAGCAAATATTCATTAAATATTATCGACCATATTATTTAGTCGCAAACATGGCCTCAGTTAACGTATATTTTATGTTCAATCGATTAACCATGTATGTAACCATTTTTTTTAAACCGTGTAATCGCAAAATCCGGCGATCGACCATTTAGCACAAATACGCAGAAAATTCAAACCAATCTTATCCGCATTACTTTGACTTTAGCGAGTCCAAATATGTGGTCTATCGGTAAAATAAGTGGCTCTATTTGATCTGGTTGCCCTCCAACAATAGGATCGCAAAATGTCCCACGAATTGTATGGTCAAGTCGAGTCATTTTTTTACAACCCTTAATGTAAAAACAAAAATTAAGGCCAGTAATCATTTACATTAAGGGTAAGCTCGTGCAGTCCTCTGCAACCCTTAATGTAATTTTTTTTTACATTTTGGGTTAAACGTTAACCCTTAATGTAATTTTTTTTTACATTAAGGGCTGCAACACTGCTCTTACTTCTGGTAATACTTTTGTTTTCCAGATCGGTTGTTGATCAACATCACAGGCATTTGTATCAATTAGAGTAACTAACATCTGATTAACGGTTGATTCCAACGTACGTTGTAGTTGTTCTTTAACTATAATGAAGAGAAGGTAGGAAACATACTTCCCAAGAAGCAGCCTATAAT
>JAVFBZ010020644.1:0-11546 GCA_032466195.1 Katharina tunicata | reverse complement strand
TTGAATTGTATCAATGAACAGAAACTGACCAATCAGAGCGTGGGAAAGCTGTATCCCACTCGTGGGATATCAAACAAGTATCTGATGGCTGAAATGTACTCATTTATGGTATAAATATGGTTATCTTTTAAGAAGAGTAATGAGTATGACGAGCCAGGATGTGATGTCCTGGTGCACAAACATTCTGTAAAGTAGATATCAAAGATATTTCTGTGCTGATGATATCCGTGACTTGATTTAACGAGTATTTAGTAGTTCTCAATTACTACAAAGCCAGATTTAAATCCAAATATATATTAACAAGATGCAAAATAGAAAAAATATCCAAATTATAATTAAAAACATATGAGCAGAAAATGGTAATATGGGTGACAGAAAGAGTCACAGTTGTTCAATAATTCAATTACAATAATCGTTGAAGGGATTGGAAGGCCGTTAATGATATTAGCAATTCTATCCATTCCAGTGCTGCTGCAAAGAAAAAGAAAACTAACGTCAAGCCAAAGCCACTGTTTTACTTGCAACACCCCTTCACCATTTATAACACAAACATTTATTATACACATGCAAATGCAGTTTTATTTGCTTAGTACATATCGATCGTTTTTTTGTCGCGTGTATTTCATATATATATTTTACAGTACCAACTGTTAGTACAAAAGTGTGCAGCAAGTAATATTATTTTATTTCAGAAGTAGAAAAATCGACTCCATTCAATGGTTACGTTATTCTTTAAGGCCGGGCATTCATTGGTCTGACAAGAGCACATTTGACATTGGTGATACCGGTGGCTTATTGGTGTCATTCAATTTCATATCAGTTTGATGCATGTTCCTGTACAAGGTAAAATTGGATATCTAGGGAACTAAACTGAATTTCGAAAAAATCAAAATGAAAATACGATAAATTAATTTTCATCCTGGTGAAAATATTACCACCGCGGGGTGTTTTCCAATATCATTCTTGCGCAATTCATTTCAAATTTAAGCATCTTCGATTTCCAAATTCAATTTTAGCAAACACAATTTGATTTGTATCGATGAAGTTACGTTAAAGAAGAGCAAAACATGCAAAACATTAATTTTCAAATTTAGTTTTTATAATTAATTTTTTTTTTTAGCATTTGAGGTTTTCACATCATTCTAAAATTCATGATAAGTATCATAATGCAATGAAATGACAATATTATTCGCACGCAAAGTAGTTTTAAATCGCTTAGAGTTCATAAGCGCCTACTTCAACTGGCGTCTCGTAGAATTCATATTCAGCAGTTGGTCCAGCCGTTTGACTAGATATACTATGTTCACGCCACAATAAAACACAACAAGCAAGAACATGGAGATTCATGTAACTTACTTGGTCGCATCTCATTTTGTGAATTATATTAAACCTGTCTACATATATGGTTGACTGAACATAAAGCGCAGTGTTTTACAGGGTTACAGGGATATATTGATCATATGAAGTCATCGCCCTTCCTTTAATCTGGTCTGTCGGGAGACCATGGGTCATGCACACTTAGACTGTCTCGTGAAAGAATTATCAGTTTGCTTTAGAAATGGGACACATAGAGTAACGGTATACTTTAGTCGTCTAATGGCCTAAGGCTGTACAAGAGAGCGTTAATTGACTTTTTACAAAAGCTGAATCGCTACCACCCTTTACAAGTGGTCCCCACTCAGTTACTGTAACATGACATTTCATGAAAATCTATGACCTCTTGTTGATGCTTACAAACTATCAATGCGGTCGATCTGACATCACTTGCAATTATTTTGACACGATAACGTGGGGAAAGTATTTTTTAACAAAGTAGCTAAGAAATGGGATTGCTAGAATACAGCCACGCAGCAAACAACGTTCAACTTTAGAATTAACAAACATAATGATGGAACGAGACAGGATATTTATTCAGTAAGGCCAACAAATGAAACAAGGGCAACAATGGTGGCAGATCCAGCATTGAAAATACCATTCTAAATAGAAATGTAAAAACAAGACAATAAAATCAACTATGACAAATATGGGCCAAAACACTGCCGACATAGCTACGTTCTATCACCAACTGACCTGTACAATTATATTTGTATGGCTTTTGGCGAGTTATATTAAGAAAGCATTTGAAAGACTTTAGCGCATAGGTCTTCTGTGCAAGTGCAATAATAGCACAGTTAAGGGAAATTTAATTATTGGTTCGTAGCCTTGTGGAAGCAAAGTGTTGCCATCTGCCCTGGATCCCTGGTTGTGCATTAGACAGATGTAGATGAGATCTCCGATTGGATATCACTTAAGTGACTTCACATTTTGGTTCTGAGTCGCCGTCTTCTGCTGCAATACACCGCTGTCATATAAGTGAAATACCCTTGAACACACCACTCAATCAATCAACCGATTGGGTTGATATGCTGAACCAAATATCTGTCTATTTGTGCAAGTCACTCAGAAGTACAATCACATCAGCACCTCGAGTTTTCTTCGGATATGTGGGATATTAATTTCCGTCCTCTATAAGTAAAATGCAGTCATGCAGAGCAATTGGTAGCAGAGATTGTGACAAGTTCGTACTGTCAGCTGTCGAATATAATAGTCACCAATCAAACCCCCCAGTTTAGACTGCATATTGTCAGCAGAGACGGAATAATACGTATTTTCTTTATCTCTATGCGAAAAAAATTGACTTGAGGAACACAATCATTCTAACATGATTTTAATATTATTAACTGATCTAGCAGTTTAAGGCACATGCATCGCTTATTTTGCAATTTGCAGGAACACTTGTTGACATCTTAGCTAGCTTGGACAAGGTTGATGTTGTTTGAGATAACTGTTTTTGAAACCAATCCGAGCAATTTCTACTTGACTTTATGCGTACTTTAAGCGCTAGTACGGATGGTACTGGTCCTGACAGCTTAACCGGACGTGTATCACTTAATCGGCGTATGCAACAACATAGACAGTATATATTACAAACGGCACGTGTCGTTCGAGTTTAAGTTGGAATAAGAGTAGGCGTACATGTAGTTGTTAGAAGTGATAGACAGCACTAAGAGTGCCTTGAATCTAAATTCACCATACAACAAAAGCTAGCTGTGTGCATAAATGTTTATTCCATGCACATCATGAAAAGATCTTGATCCTCATAAAATAGAAGAATGTTGAGAGTGAAGATATCATGAACCCAAGCTATTATTATGCCAGTGATATGTCAGTCCGAACTTGTTCACGCATAGCTGAATTTGGACTGTTCGTAATTAAAAACTGACTTTTGTAATAAGTTCACCTCCGAAGCACCAACATGGAAGTACAGTTGACAGCATTACATTTAGTTTGATATCTCGCTTCCTTATTTCTGTATCAGATTCAATTATGAAAAAAAATATCATATTTGTTTATCGGGAAAAACATTTCTAGGTTGGTAGAAAACATTTATGTCGCAAACATATAATCAATTATGTAAAAAAATACATTTTCAGATACTAACACCTTTTAACGAATGGCATGTATTGATTCCATTGAATAGAAAGGCTTGTTTATGTATGATGTCAGAGACGCATATATACAGGATATTATTATCCGTCAACCAAATTCCTTAAGTTTTGATTGGTCAATTTGCCAGGGGATAAAAGCCCGTACACCCTGGAAGAATTTTCAGCACACGGGTAATAAAAAACAAACATGGCCGCCTTCGCTTCAAAATGTGTTTTCTTAATTTAAAGCTGGTCGTAACATTCGTAAATAAGTTAGCAATTATATAGTTTAAAACATCTTTTCTTCACAATCGCTACATTTAAATGATGGTAAAATATCTTAAACATAGGTTTTTACAGACTTGTTTTGTGCAACGTCATTGATTGTTTTCGATGTCCCTGGAATCTGACAGCGTTGTCATGGTAGCGTCAGCGGTCAGGGGAGTTTACTCTGGCCGAGACGAAACACTGGCGAAGACGCTTTTGTCACGAATTTAATTAAATATAAACTCTGACAGATGGCTTGACGGATAATAAATTCGTCATAAGCCTTTTTCCCAGAGTGTACGGATTTGCATGACCGCCTTGAAGCTCGTACACCACTTCGCCTGCGGCTCAGGGTGTACGACCTTCAAGACGGTCATGCAAATCCGTACACCCTTTGAGAAACGTCAATAACTAATATTATCTTTCCTATTTCCCAATCACTGTTCTTGTTATTTGGCAAATAAGAAATGTTAAAATCAAAGCTGCACTGTCACACTAGCGTAGTTTTAAACTCACTACCATAATACATCTATGCACATAACTCGCAAATTAAATTACATGTTGATTTATTGCAAGTACTCCACAAAGCTTACTATTGACTCGCACACATTTATGCAAAATTGGTTCCAAGAGATATTTACGTAAAAATAACGGATCTTCTCTGTTAAAAAAAAACCAACTGCAAACTGTACTTATATCTACAAATATGTTATTGGAGTTTTATTTTGACTAACTGAAGCTATGTGTCATTGATATGGAAATTAGCATGTGCTCACGTCACAACTATAGCATGCACGGTAAGGAGCCCAAATATAATGGTTATAGTTCTTGATACAGTCCGTCATATTAGAAAGGCTGAATAGTGCTGAGATTGGCTGTCTCTTTATGTACAATATTTATATCATTCCTGTCTTGATACCGGCATCCATCTTCCTTTATTTCTCAATGCATGCAAGAGAAACGAATTTACTCTAGGCATGTACGTCTCCTAAAACTATTTTTATCTCCCATAAAAACTCCCTTACAAAATACAAAGCAATCAATACAATTGTTAGCTGCCTAGTATAAATAATCGAGAGTGAAGATAACAATAGCTAAAATTCTGCTACGGGGAAAATGTACGCTAATGTAACATTGGACTGTAAGAATAGGGCATTGTTTGTCATTGTTAACATGTCGAATAATTTGTGATATTGCAATTGACAAAACTGTTGTTGGCAATACGGAAAGAACGTTTTCAATTCTATACGCATACACTATAAAGTAATCGGCAGCTATTCGAAATAACTCGGCCGTAAAATATACTCCCACAATGCCTACTGAAACTATAAACAAATATTTATAACGTGTGGCTAATTTATTGTTATTTTTGTTGGGGCGGAATGGGGTTCATTGTACAATACGGTTATTTACTATGCAAAACATCCACATTGCACCACTTCACCCCTACGTCTATCAACGGAGAATTCGTTTGTGCTCAGGCTGAACTTACTTCACTATATCCTACATATTCAGCTTTTATTTCCTAGAGAATAAACGACAATGTAACGTGGGTTTCTGAGTGAAATCCACTTAACAGCGACATATCAAACAAAATAAGTATAGAGGAAAGCAGTTTGCTTACAGGAGCTGAGGTTACTTTTATATGTCTTTTAATGAATTTTTAGAGGTGATGATTGCAGTGACTTCATATTATTTGCGTGTGTCAGTTGCTGGCTACTCTTTGAACAAACTGCCGTCATATAAATAAAAGGCGTTGGAGCACGGCGTTAAACACAAATCAATCAACACATCAAGCACAAATAAATCACACACTGGTAATTCCATTACAAAAATATGAAAACCGTCGACTTCAGAAACACGAAGCAGTATATATCATACCTTATGGATGGTTTACGTCCACAATGATACATTACATTATTTGTTTGCAATGAGAGCGTAAGTGTTTTAGGTTGTACTTGAATACGTATTTAAATACGTCTTACATTTTACAGATTCATAAGAAACTTGACAAATGTCGTAACACATTCATTGGTTTTTGCAATCTAACAGTTGGTAACTGCTTTTGGTTTTCAGTTGACTAATATTTTATCCGCTAAAAATGAGTTCTACCGTGTTAGGGGTATTCGGTAATTACGGCTTTTGTTGCTCTTAATCGTCGTTCTATTCTGACATGACACTCGTGCTGCGTGTTGTCATCTTCTTACGTTGAAACTGTGACGCTTTAACAATTGTGTATAATGGACTAACGTCAGTTTTATGTTTGGCCATACAATGATACACTTTTACACTTGGTAATAACACTTTTTCCCCTGTAAAATATTGTTCCACATTGGGAATTATATCCTCATAAAATCCAATAACCTGGTGTCGGAAATTGAACTTGCTTTAAGTACGCATCCTACTTCATTCAACTTTAGCATCGCAAGGAAGCCATTACTCAATGCAACTGGATGTACTGGACTACAGTTATGCAATGAGTGTTAAAGTTATTCCCGTGTTAGCATGCGTACAATTGTGATGTCATTAAGATAAAGGTAAACGGGAAATCAATTTCGGCTTAGTTACAGTCACTGTTCATAATATATTATAAATTATATGACTTTAATGCAATTTACAATCTCATATTGCTCGAAGTATTGGACGACAATATAAAAAAAAAGTCGTGTTAGTGCTGAGATTGGCCGTCTCATTATGTACAATATTTATCTCATTCCTGTCTTGATACCGGCATCCATCTTCCTTTATTTCGCAATGCATGCAAGAGAAACGAATTTACTCTAGGCATGTACGTCTCCTAAAACTATTTTTATCTCCCATAAAAACTCCCTTACAAAATACAAAGCAATAAACACAATTCTTAGCTGCCTAGTATAAATAATCGAGAGTGAAGATAACATTGGCTAAAATTCTGCTATGGGGAAATAGTACGCTAATGTAACATTGGACTGTAAGAATAGGGCATTGTTTGTCATTGTTAACATGTCGAATAATTTGTGATATTGCAATGGTCACAACTGTTGTCGGCAATAAGGAAAGCACGCTTCCAATTCAACACACACACACTATTAAGTAATCGGCGGCAAGTCGAAATAACTCTACAGTAAAATATACTCCCACAATGCCTACTCAAACTACATACACATATTCATAACGTGTGGCTCATTTATTATCATTTTTGCTGAGGCGTAATGGGGTCATTGTACAATACGGTTATTTACTATGCAGAACAACCACATTGCACCACTTCACCCCTACGTATATCAACTGATAGTTCGTTTGTGCTCAGACTGAACCTACTTCACTATATCCTACATATTCAGCTTTTATTTCCTAGAGAATAAACGACAATGTAACGTGGGTTTCTGAGTGAAATCTACTTATCCACGACATATCAAACAAAATAAGTATAGAGGAAAGCAGTTTGCTTACAGGAGCTGTGGTTACTTTTATGTCTTTTAATGAATTTTTCGTGAACAATATTTTATTGTTGATTTGGGAATTTATCTTTGTACTCAGAGTGAGGTTTAAGCGGTTATAGATACTGGTTTACGATTAAGACATCTGGCCTAGATTAAATGTCTGAACTTTAAAATGATCCACCATGAATTAAATAAGCGTTACTTTAAAAAGTAAAATACATGTAGACGTTGTTTTTTTTTTGATTGATTGATTCATTGATTGGTCGATTGATTTATTTAAGCCGCGCCCAAGGATATTTCACTTATATGACAGCCGTGTATTTCAGCATTACAAAGTAATGGTAATGCAAGCATTACATGTTAAGTTACTTGTGTTAGCTCTTTTAGAAGGAAAATGTTCCTCCAGTGATAATAATTTATCGGGAGGGGATCCGTACTGTCGTCTGTCATATGTCGTTTCCAGAGCTTAACTACAAATTATCTCACATCTTTATGAAATATTGTGCAAGGAGGAATTACATGTAGGTTGATCAAGAAACAATTGAAATAGAGATGGAAAACCATCTGAAGTGTTGTTAGGGAGTTTTTGTATATATGTTTTGAGTTTCTAAAGAAACAGTTTGGATTGAGACTCCAAATTAAGGATAGCCAAAACTATGTGCTATTTATTCTTGACAAAAAATATGTCATAAGTAAAGTTCAACATGTAAATGGTATTCTTAAAGCATTTGCAATGAATTTTGTGAGTTGATTGTACGACCTTTTTTTAGTCTCCCATTTACACATGGTTTGTTTGAAAATGGTTCCTGCGAAACTGCATTGGTGGAAAAGGCTTGTGACGAATTTCTACGACCACTTCATGGCGTCACTGAAAAACGTAGGATAAAACCCTGTAGCTTTTATGTCTGCACATAATTACAGAAGGACTGCAGGTCTATGTAGCTAACATTCATGATGCAATAGTCAGCCCTAGAGGAACATTGACTTTCCTCTGATTGCAGTGACTTCATATTATTTGCTTGTGTCAGTTGCTGCCTACTCTTTGGACAAACTGTCATACCAGTAAAAGGCATTGGAGCACGGCGTTAAACACAAATCAATCAACAAATCAAGCACAAATAAATCCAACACTGATAATTCCATTAAAAATATGAAACCGTCGACTTCAGAAACACGAAACACTATATATTATACCTTACGGATGTTTAACGTCCTCAATGATAAATGACATTATTAGTTTGCAATTAGAGCGTAAGTGCTTAAGGTTGTACTTGAAATCGTATTTAAATACGTCTTACATTTTACAGGTTCATATGAGACTTGAAAAATGTTTCACACATTCATTTGTATTTGCAATCTGACAAGTGGAAACTGCTTTTGGTTTTCTATACTTGACATGAACGAGGCCTCCATTTCAACTGGTGGTTGAAAAATAGTTTATCCGCTAGAAATGAGTTCTACCGTGATAGGGGGTATTTGGTATTTACAGTTTGTATTGTTCCTAATCGTCGTTCTATTCTGACATGACACACGTGCTACATGTTGTCATCTTCTTACGTTGAAGCTGTGACGCTTAACAGTTGTATATAATGGAATAGCGTCAGGTTTATGTTATAGCCATACAATGATACACTTTTACCCTGGGTAATAACACTTTTTCTGTAGTAAAATATGGTTCCACATTGGGAATTATATCCCCATAAAATCCAATAACCTGGTGTCGGAAATGGAACTTGCTCTAAGTGCGCACCCTACTTCATTCAACTTTAGCATCGCAAGCAAGTCATTACTCAATACAACTGGATGTACTGAACTACGGTTAAGCAATGAATGTTAAAGTTATTCCCATGTTAGCATGCGTAAAATGGTGATGTCATTAAGATAAAGGGAAACTGGAAATCAATTTAATAATACACTCCGCTTAGTTACAGTCAATGCTAATACTATATTACAAACTATATGGCTTAAATGAAATTTACAATCTCATTCATGTTCGAGTCGTTTAAAATCCTGTCATTGCTAACATATTTTCTACCACGCCCAACTGATTCAATAATAAATATTCGATTTGATAATACCTTGCAAACGTAAACCTGTGTTTCGTTAATGTGGACCTTAACATAAGAGAAATTATAGCCAAGACAATGGCCGTAAATATGTGAACATTTCTTCAGACAACTACATTTTCATCATGACAAATTTAATTTAAACGAGTTTCATGTTTAACGAAAAATTGAAAATAATATATTATTTATTCTAACGACGCACAAAACTGTTGCATGCTTGAATAGGTTCGGAGTACAGCGGATACAGTATACAGTGGCTTAATCCTTACGTTATCCTTAAGTGAACGAGTCGTTTCGTTTCGTTATACATAATAACACTTATCTATATTAACGCGGTTGCAAGGTTTTGTATTTTGATTTTGTTGAGATATTGACCCCGGAGTGGTGCGTTTGACTGCGTGAGTCGAAGTGTCCCAGTAAATGTTCGAATCGGAAGTTTTTCGGTGACTGTGGACATCTTGGTTTTTTTTCCCGTTTTGTACTATACACTAGCAAAGTACAATCGTTATATTAGTGAAATGCTAATATATAACTATATAGGAAGTTTGTAGCTGTATCTTAATTAAATTGCTCTTCCCTATTCTGCCTCTGTCATTCTAAATGATTTGTTATATTATTTAATAAGGGTTCGCTAAAAGACGTTATAACGCACAATATTAAATCCCTCGACACTCCAATCGTCCATCCTGTAAATTACATGTACATCATGGAAACTCGTTATGTAAGGCAGTCAAACCCAGAAGCCGTAATAATAAGAACTCTTAGGTGGATGTCTGTGGATATAATCAATTACGTGCGTGTGAGCGTTTACGACTCTGTGTAGAATATTATTTGAGTCTGGGGTCAGAAATTATGTTAACTGGCCTTTAAACTGTAAACCTTATAAAACACAATCATCCTTACTTCACCCTTAATCCTAAGCTAAATATTAGCTTACTTTGTTGGCCACACTTAAACTGAGAGTCTAGGAATAAACTATTCAAATTTAATATACATTTAATATAGTTATTTAGTATATTTTAGTTAGGAAACAACCTAGACTGTTAATGATGTAAGGAGTTATTGGAAGAATTCAAACATAAATTATCGACGCATTTTTATTAGCAACGAAAAGAAACGATATAAAATCAACACATCCAATATACAAATGAGAGTAGGATAGGATGCGTTCTAAAAATATCAATATAATGCATGTATCAATATATGTTAAACAAGAATTGTGAAATGCAGATATTTTTGCAGTCGTCTCATATTCAATGGGTATTTTTCCCTAAAACCGGACAGAACTCTATATTGGGAAGATACAGACACGTTTAGTAGTGATGCTTCTGTTAATGAATACACTGTAGGTAACGTCATTGTTGTAAAACTGTCATTATTTTATAATGGATTTGAAGTTACACTAACGCGTCATGTTTGTTACTAGATGACCAAACTTTCGCCGCATGAAGAACCTCGTTGAGTTAAATTGACATATAACTCTCACAATTAACATTGAGATCCTCAGAAAAAAGTAGGATCCTTGTGCCAATACGTACTCGTGTGCTCTGCTTTAATTAGATACACGTCGAAAGCAAATATCGCTCAAACCAAATGTAAATCGTTCAAGTACAATGTGACAGAATCAGGACTCTTGTCATTTCTGGCAGTGGTCTGGAACTCAAGCTAGTTAACGCAACATAGCTCTTTAAAAGCCATATGAGCAGTAATCCAAATGAAAAATCAGAGGCCTGTCACCAGTAGCTGTACTGATTGTGATACAACTGAGGTAACTATGGTTTCGTTGTGTCCAGTCAATTACGTTTTGGTCCCGACGTCTTTGTTCATCATGTGTTTCTTGGAAATATATAAGTTAATGCAGTTCAATCAAACGATGAATTGACAAGAAAGTACATTTCGCAAAGTAGTGAAGAAGTTACTTAAGTTGAGAGGTTTTTTTTGGTTTAGGTAAATTTCCAAATGTCGTCATGTGCTATGATATTGGCTGCACGACTGAATATCTGTCTGGTATTCCAAAAAACCCTATTTACCACCGTGACTCAAGCAGGCAAAAAACAACATGTTTTGCCATATTTACCAAACGGCTTTAATAAAAAACATAAAAATTGTATACATTTACATGTTAAATCGTTTTTAATTGTACTGAAAGGTTATTGATGGAAAAAACACTCTGTCCAATTTGTGAGATTTTTTCAACAACTGTAATAATTAGTTTTAATAATCATGCAAATGTCATAGCATTTCTAACCTTTAAGAGAAAATGTCAATCAACCATTTAAGTACGATACAATTCTGGTAATTACAACGCAGAGCTTAAGGGCATA
>JAVFBZ010020622.1:0-11548 GCA_032466195.1 Katharina tunicata | reverse complement strand
TAACTTTACGCGCGAAGACTACTTTGTCACATTTCAAGAACCGATGTGGAAAAAATTAAGAATGGTGTACAGTAAGCTATCGGTTTAACGATCCGTCTAAATGGTCAGTGTTTTGTACGACATAATGATGTGCTACGCCGTCGTGTCCAAAGACTGAAAAGATATAAATGTACATCAACGATTCGCATTAAATATGGCTCATTTCAACTAGGGAACCAGTAAGTCTTCGTAGACAATAACATCATGCTCTCAAATAACCAAAGCGCTCATAATAGTGTCGGTGCTGTTCTAAAATCATATCATACAGGATGCCAAAATTGGAACATTGAGAGTCGGAAAATACAAGTCACTCTAGCCATGTATTCTTTTACACGTAAATTTCGCAGACAATGGGCTTTTTGGGGTCATCTCAATTGGGACTGAAGTTGTGTATATGGATAGTTTTTAACCTCTCTACTACCACCAAGAACATTTGGGATCATTTACATTGGATTTAAGATTTTCAATTTACGGATTTTAAACTTATATCCAGAATTTGAAAATCATTTCAAGTCATGTTTTTGTTAATATATCTGCTTTTTCTGCAAATTACAAAACATCGATGAATTGTAAAACGAAGGATGTGGATATGACTCTGAAACAGTCATTTATTTATCAAATTCCAACAAATCAGACTTGATACGGAGGCCAGCTTTCCGCGCCAGACAGAACGACCAGTGCATACAGCCGTGTTTGAAATATCCAATGTAAGGGCAAGTCAAGTGATAGTAACTCTGGCCTAGGATTTCTTCGGTAATAATTGTCTTTGATATATACACATATTCAATCCGGATATATGTCATATAATTTCCAACCGGTTAATGGTTTAAGACAATTATCAGACGTTATAGTCGCTTGTACCACGTCTTGTACAGGATGTGTTTATACATAGAAAGGCTGTGGACTTTCTCAAGAATCTTTCACTCCAGTGATTGAGAATGGATTCTAGAAGGAAAACTCAAAGAGCGGAAAACAACAGCAGCAGTGACCAGCCGCCGTTTCCTGGACATGAGCATTTCAATAAAAGCTATTTCCACGTGAGTAAATCACAGCGGAAGCCTGTTACGTAGCGTGTAATTCTTAGACGGATAATTCGCCTCACCGATCGAACTGACCATACCTAACCTCAGTAACCAGCGGTTGGTTCCCTTTGGACATTAGGGATAAAGTAAGGACTGTCATCTGAAGTACTCATTAACCAGTTCTGTCTCTAATTCCTTAATCACAACCAATAGCATTGATCTTCGTCATTTCTAGAAATACGTACACAATGTTCCATTTAATCAAGACGGTTTGATTAACTTACACGGATGTATACAGCGAGTCTGCCAAAGCGCAGAAAATTCCTGATGATACAATTTAACAAAACATATACTGATCCCTATTAGTTTTTAAGTATATGTATTGACAGATATTTATGTACAATTTATGTTATGTTATAAAGCAGGGGGGGGGGGGGGTTACGTTTTCCTTTTTACCGCCTTGCCACTATACAATGCAAAGTCGTCATGATATCGTCCGGTGCATATTTAGGCAACATTGTAATGACAATATTTCTCTGATGATTTAACTAATCAAATCGTTCTTGTCTAATCAAACATTTTATCTATGTATTCCCTTACACTGAAAATTGGCATGAAAATTAAGTGATGGCCATAGTATATGATGTTCGGAGAACACGATTCATCAGCAGAACCAATCAGTGATTGTGACGTGCATCAATCTAATTATAAGTGTGAACTAATTTGTAAACGCAATATCGTGTCAGGAAATGAATTACATTGTGGAGGTGCGGTACTATTAGTGTTGTGTGAATAAATGTTAAGTCATACATAATGTACTATGCATTGGTGACTAAGCAATTAGTAAATTATTAAAGTCTGTTATGGAAGCATGCTTGTTCCCATGCCTAAAAGGTTTCCATTAGACACAGTCAGAAAAGAATTATCTTGAAGTAAAACGTCACCAAGTGATGTAAGGTAAAGGTTAGCATCGATACCATTTCCCTAACCCAAGATAAACTTATAACATAAGTTCTACACGCTACCTGGTCAACCCTAATATTTAGTGCATAACTATGTATAGTAAAACGTTAAACGGTCTATTGTATTTAAGATCACCTAAATTAAGCTCTGTTGCAGTTTGTAAGTTTTGATTAAAAGACCACAATCATAAATATATTGCTACTTTCAAACAACGAAACTCGTTTTAAAATGTTGTTTGCCACTGCGGAAATGTTGTAATTTGTTATTTTTAATGAATAAAACAAGAAAGAGAGATTTGATGACGTACGCGTAGAGGCTCGGAACTTCAGCTTGTGTTAAAAAAATGTCTGCGAAGTTAAAAATTGTATAGAAATGTATGGACGTTTTCAAATTTTCCGCCCATAAGCAAACGAGTTACCCATACGTGTACGTCGTAGCTTGGAGTAGAGAGGGCCGTTTCTGGGGTTATTAATTTGCGTGAGGATAACTTATTACAACCTTGAGTGTGGCCGTAAATAAAATAAACAAAAAGAATCATCTTTATTTAATATAGTAAATAAGAACAGCACACAAAAAACGTAATAAAAGTTACCTTTTAAATTTTTTTTTTATTTGTTGCCTTTGCAATTCCGTAGACACAAAGTGTTACTTATGTTGTACGCCGCTGTGCTTAAATTAAGTCAACATTATTCCCCTTTAAATCCCATACTTTACGTACAATGTCATTCAAAACGATTGGAGGGTTTTACATCCAGAGAAAATAAGCGCATTTATCCAACATTTCAAGAGTGAGAAAAACAATAGATTGTTTTCGGGGGGAAAATAGAGGATCGTTACATTTTTGTGAATAAGATAGTATTACAACTAACCACAGACACTTTGTTTTACAAATCTTTTGACTTTCCCGGTGAACGTTAATCGAGTTAGATGGATGCTATTTCCTGTTAACAGCTGTTCTCAAAATCCAACAGACAGTCAATTGTGACCACAAGTGTATAAAACCAGATCGATGACTATAATGAGTGTCACGTGGGACTTTAATGCATCCTGGGTCAGCAATATAGTCGATGGAATCTCCATAGAGAATGTAGGCGGTAAACTTCATGCAGCGATATCGCACGGAATAAATATAGTGGTCAGTGCTGTGTCACTAGTAAGGCATGTCGGCGATGACCATATATCCCTGGACTGGAGATAACCTCCCATGTCGCATTTGGCGTGCATGCTTGATACCCCAAAGACATCCCACCATTTTCATATAGAATGATTTCATTGCCATTAGCAATATTATTTAATGAACTTTTTATATATTTAAAATAAACTCAAAATCAACCTTAAAGTCTATTCAATTTAGCACATTCAGTTGTCTTTCTCAATCTTCACGGGTCACTCAAATCGATCATGTGCCCCAGACGTTTTGAATGTTTTCGAAAGTATACATGCTTTCTAGAAAAGTACATAAAACAAAACGATAACTATTTTACAGCTTGACGAAATAAATGTAGACTTGGATGCTCTAACACTGCTACACCAGATGATTAGATGCCAAATTTAAAAAGAAGGCATTTGTTGAAAAGAAGTCAAAATATTTGTACAAAGATAAAATAAAAGGCGCACAGTTTTAAATCTTAGAAGTGATCAGTTGTGACTGGATTACTTACCAGGTGAGCAATGTGGATCGTTGACGCAGTTGTGCATGTAATCTACCAGCATCCTCTGTAAGGTGCGTTCAGCTGCCATTGAGGACAAGTGTGAATAAGTACAAGGTAAACCGACACGACATCCTCGTTTCACCACGGATTCTCTGCCTGGCAATCTACAATCAAATTAACAACTACACTTAGATCATCAGCGTGTCCGAAGAGGATTTATAGTTCAATAGTAGCAGTGACAAATTCAATTATTTCTCGCACATACTGATTCACAGTGTCAACACAGGCTTACTCTAGTTCAATTAGAGGTGTATAACGCTGAATAGAACAGTACAGAGGACATATTGAAGTAAGTATGCACTAACGGAAATTAAATAACCTTCAGATCAAAATGGCATAAGAAAGCCTTGTTGCTATAGGACACAGTGCAGATAGCGTTGTTGCCAAATGTTATATACTTCAGCGAAAAGCATAGTAGGGTGTCAAACAGATTTTCTTTGTGTTTAATGTTGTTCACAATTCTATTTCCACTTGTTTGACGATGATTCATGTATTGGAAAATCTGGTCGAAATGTTGCACACACCAATGATGTGACAGCCGCCAGCGAACTCCCCTTGTGTTCCCGCCATGTTGACTGAATTTAACCTATGCGCATTTCGAAGCGTCACCAGCAGGCTAATTTATCATTTTGCAGCCCCTGGTCAAGCCACGGCTTCCAACAAAGATATAGTACAACATAAAAATTAGAACATAATAGTTTGGACAATCAGAAGTATCAACAGAATTTGTGTAATTCTTCGCTTTTTAAACAAATAACAAATATAGGCATGTGTTTAAGTTTCGCAGGCTAGCTTCAAATCGAACAAGCTTCTCGCGGTTATTTACCGAACCATCAGTTACCACCAGGCTGTCCCTGGGCCCAATCGACGGATACTGTGATCATCTCTCGTAACGACTAAACTATACTGAAATGAATAAATAGCAAATACATACGTGAGAAGTTTAACTAATACAGGTGAGATGTATTTACGCTCGGAACGCGGACGGGCCTGGCCTAATGAGACTAAAAACTGCGATAGGAGAAGTACAACGACAACATTTCTCGTACACATCCTTTGTGAGTTGTTAACGAGCTTTACCAAGCGGCTGTGGCACTGTAAAAAGAGAGAGAAGAATTAACAAGAAACACTCAAGAAACTCTTTGTGGTAGAAGGTGAGAATTTAAGCGTAATAAGTCAACCCACTGCCCCCTTCTTCCCACTCAAGTTTTGCCGTCACCCGAACGCAAACAATAACCCTAAAGAGGCGTCTCACCTGAGTTCCATCTCTGTTAATGACAAACTCCAATTCCCCATGGAAAAAACAACACTAACACCAAGCTTAACGTCTTCAAATATTTACGTCTTCATTGTTTTAAAGGCTGTTACTTAATAGAAAAGCCATCGCCTAATTGAATAGGATCCGCAGCGTTCCGACCACATTTTGTTATCAGATTCATACATCTAAGTAGGGTTTTAATAGGATTACTCTGGTGTGCTAACATACAGCTGTCGGTATGTATCAGCGCCCCAGTCGAATCTATCATATCAAGTTAGTATCTTCTCAGATATGTCATTTTAGGACCAGCCCGGGTGACAACACTATCCACAAATTTATCACCTGAATAGCATTATCACATCATGAATTTTATATTTCGGAAAACAGCGAAAGCCGACTTTGAGTGATGACGGTCTAAGGCCATTGAGAACCAAAACGATGGGGGTATTTTTGATGTGATATTATCCAGAAGTATTATAACTTTATTATCTCTTCGGAATCGTTTAGCAACCAGAGACCACTTTCTATAGGTCCAAATACCGTCTAGATGGAATCAAACAGCACAAATGGTAGAACACACCAATTCAACAATACGTTTTACCTTGCTTAATTTGCCTCAATGATTCTTGTTATCAATCATTGGCAGAAGGTGACTAATCATAAGCTCGACAACAAATCATAACAATATATTGCTCAAATTCAGGTAAACAAAGCCATTCATAAATTCGTTTATTTATCGCAGCAAACTGCATTTCTGTCTTTATCGCTAGTAAAATAATTATATAATTATTTTAATTAGGTTTAGAATAGTTTAGAGCATGACAAGATTCTCACATAAAACTACATAACTGATAAATGTGAACAATGAAATCATTTTTGTTGTCGTTTATTCTTCTTTTTTTTTACGAATATGAACAGATGCTTTTTTGTGTCGTTTATTTTTTTTTAACGAATATGAACAGTTGATTTCTTTCTCAAACAAAGACTTCTGCCTGGTATATTTAACAGTTTTGTTTAGTTCGTTAGCACAATCAATTGGAATCCAGGATACGAAAACGATTTTAATTGAACTGCAATTATTCGATCTCATAACACAGCTAAACAAAAACTAACTCAATGCTGTTGCAAATTTACATCTAATTGGAAAATTAGTTAAATGACATTTTTATGTAATGTAGTTTAGAAAAACAGCTTACCACAACGAAGAAAATGCAATGTCAGAGTTTTCACCTTTCATCTGAATCGAATCTGCATCGAACCTTTCCAAATAATTGTTTCACAATATGTCGGTTAAACAGAGATGTATTTGCGGATTAAGTTGACATTCGATCCAGGTTTCACCAGATTTAAAGCTAATTGAAGCAGTTTTCTGTCGACAACGACTACTTTACAACCCTTGTAACCATCTTTCGGGCAATATTGTATTGTCCTATTTTCAAACCGTATTACCATTCCCAGTGTAATATCTCTTAAGTCGATTGGAGCCAAGAGTGGTTTAGCTCTCGTTTAATTCAGTTGCGTTCAGTTTATGAGACTTTTATACATTTTAACTACATCAGATAGTATCAAAAGTTTTACCAAAAAGACTAACAAGAACTAATCATGTCTTACCTGAAGGCATAAATCATTAGAGAACGGTATTAAAGTCCCTATTAGATGGGGTTGTATTAATGTCCTTTGTAATCCAACGTGAAATTGTTCTTTATATAATGGTCGCCTCACTTGGGGTGTATCACTCACTGTGTGCCCCCCGCTCAATTTCATAAGATGTTGATACAGTCCTTAAGAGAACGTCTTTAGTTTCGGGGACACCAGCCAAAAGAAAACGACCAAGGCTTGTCCAGTGCGGAATGATCTAAGATCGATAAAACGCAGCTATAACCATGTGTTATCTGTGACGAGAGAACATATCCGATCTTCGACCCGCACTGATCACCGATCACCAGGTACTGCAATCACACTCAGCCCACCTCACTTTAACAGCAAGCAGAGGCGAGGTCGCATCGAATCGCGCATGCTATTGATAAACTTGTTCATCAACGCGGAATAAGCAAGCACGTCTATCTACGACAGACGATTGTGATGAATGATAATACAATACGAGAGAACAGACGCCGTAAATGCTCATTCAACCAATCTCACCTCGCCATATAATCTAGTTGTATTTCAACAAATGGTCGCTAAGTATAATTCACCCCCCTATATTATTATATTGTGCTTAGACAGTTTCTGATATCCATCGAGTTTTTGTCTCCAAGCAGATTCGTTTTGACGGAATGCGAACAAGTGGAAGGCTTTGTTGCAGTAACACTTTTGTAGGACATTGGTGAAAAGGCAGTATTACAAAACTGTTTTATGAATTTAATTCCTTCTTCATGTGCCAATTTTCCATTGACAAACTGCGTTTTAATCACGTTTCCGCTGAGGTTCTAATTCAAAATGAATAAAATCGTCAAATTTAAGCGCCTTTAATAAAATACCTTTAATTTCGATATGAATCAATTATTGTGTCAACTATTATCAAATCATTTTATACATACGTTTATTTATTAATGGAATACACTTTCTTTAAAAAAATGTTTTTAAAAACGAAATTGTCCGTAAAGCTAAACGGATTTTTGGGGTAAATGTCTACAATACTGTCGTGGAATATAAAAGGAGTATAAGATAGGAGATATCTCGTTCTTAAGACACAATATTAAGTAACATATTGGTGGTTTGGCTACAAGACAGGCTAGCTGCTTTGTGCTTTGTGTTAAGGTAAAATATGGGATATAGAACCGTCTACAGTGTCATAAATATAGTATAAAAGAGTAATTTAGATGAGAAAACTGATCCACTTACTACATGGTAGGTAAAGAGTAATAATATCGTAAATAAGATAAAGCAACTTCACTGTCGTTACGAAATAATAGGATACCGGCAACTACGTTGTACTTATGATAAAAGATATGGTAACCAGAAAAATAAGTTTAATGTATCAGATATTAGCCGCTAGGATATATGCAGTTGCAGTTTAAGAATGTCCAGTTTACCCTATTGAACTTAATATTCTGCATTGTAACATTGTAAACTGCATATAATACTTTATGCAGCTTGAAGAGAACCAAAAACTAGCTTTTGGTTTTGCTAATAATGATATTACCAGTTGTAATTTAATCATCTTTTGCATTAGGCAGAATCCCATTTGTTGGCTACGTCAGCAACAAAAGTATGTCTACATGGATGTGTAGGTCTAACGTGATTCTTCGTTACCCTAGATTTAAAATTTGCCGCATCAAGAGAAGCTTAGTGAAGGTAAGACGAATAGTATACAATTATGTTTAACCCCAGTGAAAAAGAAACAAAGAAACCATGATAACTCACTCAAGTGTGTGGTTGGCTGGCGTGGTTTTGGCTGCAAATTAAAATGAATAGAATAATTTCTAAAACAAACATAAAGTCAATACAAATAGGTAAAAGGCGACATCTACTCAACTGACCAATAATGCGCATGCCGTGCCATGGAGAATGGTCGAAGTAACGTGTTCTGGGGCAGAGCTATTCTGACAATCTGTTTGGCTCTTTATACTAGTTGACGCCTGTGGTAGCCGTCATAACTATTATCATCCAGAATGTTCTAAATAGACCGAGATCGTTTGGGTGGAAGCAGAAAAGAAGCTGGACCGATTCTCCTGTCACCAATAATTGTATGATCAATATGTTATGGCTCGTATAGCTAATGTAAATCTTTTGGTGTTTGGGAAACGATTTATTTATTTATCTACTTGATTGTGCGTTAATGGTATAGTCAGCGGCAGTTCACTGTGTTAGTGAAAACCCGAAGAAACTCACCTTTAAGCTCCGCAGCCACCGGAAAACGAGAACCTCCACCGGACGCACTAAAGGGAACTCAGAAGTCCACCGCTCAACTAACAAACCCACCTTTAGAAAAAAGTGAAATACGTTAGGTATATTTCAGTTCTTATGATATTAAATAATCGGCTCTTAATAAGTGCAAGTTAACTAAAACACATCAAATGCCTCTTAACGGACATCCGGGTTTGGCAGAATGAGTTGAACATGTTCAATTAAACATATCTCAGTTTGTAAACATATAAAAAATGATCGAGTTTTATGGTTTTTAAGTCACAAAGTAACACTCATTATCAGAATTAGTTTAATGTTCGTAAACAACGTGTTGTAAGAGTGCTTACAATTCAACTAAGTTTAATACTGTCGGTAAAAAGCCTTATAAACTACAATTTCAGACTGGAGAGTCCAACGAAAAATAGATTTCTCTCCATTTTCATTAAAGCTTTATAGCTAAGTTTAGTTATTTAGCCTATTTATCCATTCATGTCCGATATGCGTTGACCATGTGTCTAAAACAGAACTGATTCCTAAGTGTTTTGTGCAAGTCAGTGACAACACTCGTCAAGCTTAGCTTTTTTAGACAACAACAATTCAGGGTTTAAATACACTTGGCAGTGTTTTGATTACCGCTACGGATCTCCAAACGGGAAATTCTAATAAAATAAACCGGCTTTGCGGTAAACCCTTCATGTTAACTGTACAGACAGAGCAAATCTGCTAAATTTTCTGATAATAGTACATAGTTAAAAACAGATACACAACTTCGATTCAAAAATGAATTTCCTATCCTTACCAATATCTCCATAAGATATAGATCAGTCTGCAGATATCCTGGATCGCCTGGTCAGTCATGCCTTATATTTGGATAATCTTTGAGCATTGGCTATCGATTGTCCCTTAAAATATTGTTTGACTGCATAGATTATGTAGATGATACAGAAATAAGTGTTATCGATAGAGCTTATGTTGAAGTCTAGATTTTGGGCTCAATCACATTTTATCCACCCTTGCGTTTGCATGGGTCAAGTATTTAGGTAAAATTCTTAACGAAAGCGAGTTTTCATGCTTTAAGGGGTGCATTTTAAACTTGAATGGTAATCTGCTGCTTCACGAATATGACCTAAGGTTTTTCTTCACCTTTGACGTTGTCATTGAACTGATGTTCAACGTACATGCATGCAACGTATGCAACTTATTAAATATACTACAAGCTCTACGCCGTCAAATCAGATGACCATAAACTTATCTGACTTTTACCAAGATTGAATTTTGTCAAAATCCAGGTCATCATCTCAAAACATCACAGTAAAACCTGGCACTGCATAGAAAATATAGAATGTCAAGGTCGCTGTTCGTGCGATTAAAATCTTGTCTTTATTTTTTTTAATTGTTGTGGTCATTTCTTTTATTCAGTCACTGATAGCACCTGTTTGCGACAATGTTAATGTTACAAGATTGAACGTTTTAAATTATATCCGTAATGCTTTGGTCATAACTTATTGGTAATATGTCATTCACAGCGAACAAAAATGGCGAATGGAGCATTTTATCAGGAAGGAAGATTGCCTGGCTCAACAAAGGTAAAAATGTGGCTTGTAATTGGATACACCGCTTACCAGAACCGGTAATCTCGTAAAAGGACATCAGCTTAGCGTAAAGTCTCAAACATAGTGCCTGATATCATGACGTCAGAACAACGTGTGTGAAAGGCCCTAATACTATAACAGTACGTTTACAAACCTTACATACTACTTTCTTTTATACTACAGACCCATTATGCGCTTTGTACAACCCATTGCACATAAATCAGTTTACTGGACGTCTAACCGCGACGTTATCACCGCATATCACCTCCCCACGACCGTCAGCATTGTATAAAGTATCTTGCATACGATAATATGAGTATAGTATTTGTACATGATATCCAGACTCTATGTGTGTGCGTGCGTGCCTGCGTGTGTGCGTGCGTGGAACAATATTGGACAATAGAGAACAGTGATTATATAAACCTAAATACAATTTTGCATGAATAAATCAGACATAGTTAAGGTGGAGAATAGAAATTCAACAGGTCGTGAAAAGGGGCATGAGTGCTACATGAAAAGAGTTAACTCTTTACTCGCTTTTAGGCCAGGACATAACACTGGTTGACAGTAGGCTATCTGTGAATAGAAGGGTTGCCCAGTGGCTTGCTCTGTCAATAATGCACGTGTTACTGAGTATCATGCCAATCTATTGATGTTTTATCATTTAATAAATCTGGTAGACTTACATGTAGTAAAGGTTTTAGATACTTTAAATCACTACATGTATTCATATGTTTAAAGATCTCATCATCTGTTTATTACCTGTCGTAAGTTCTTTAATTCTAATGGTCAAGTTCCTATCTGTTTTACAAATATATTCAGAATGACAGCCTGGAGAAGTGAATTTGTAAATTACAGAGTTGTTGTACTGTTTGGGCGTAACATCTTTGATGTTTGTAAAAGTAATCAGCTTTTGGAGCTACGAGACACGAGTGTGGTAGTGTTGTAGAGCGGTTAAGAAACAGAACCACTGTGGTAGTGTTGGAGAGCGGCTTTGGCACAGAACAAGTGTGGTAGTGTTGTAGAGCGGCTAAGGCACAGAACCAGTGTGGTAGTGTTGGAGAGCGGCTATGACACAGAACCAGTGTGGTAGTGTTGGAGAGCGGCTATGAC
>JAVFBZ010020592.1:0-11549 GCA_032466195.1 Katharina tunicata | reverse complement strand
CAATCAATCAATCAATCAATCAATCAATCAATCAATCAATCAATCAATCAATCAATTTATCAATCAATTAATATCGATTTATCTTTGTGTTTCAGCTCATCCTCTTTATATTCGCTGTGTGTTTGACCCGCCACGACGACTTCGGAAACAAGATGGTTTAAAGTTCCTAGGAACCGATTTTGGGGCATATTAAGATTTTGGGTGGGGATGTTAAGGTTTCAAAGGGTGTGGTGTATTTTGGGGGTAAGAGTTTCATGGACCAGTGAGACATATAAAAGGCTCGTATCACCTTCATCTGACTAAAATTAGCATGATGGACTTCAAACAAGAAATCCGGACAGTATTTAGCAGAGAAGTACTGTAGGTGATACCAACAGGTCTACAAACTCTAAAACATCCAGACCAGGATGGAAGAAGGAGGATACAAGATACACACATATTGGATACGGTGTAACATTGTTGTATGGTATCTCCAAATATCCAGAACTAATATCTGTTATTTAGTAAATATTCTTATCACCTAAAATATAGATACACTTTTCAACGCCAATCTATTAGTTGGTTTACTTTACGGTATACCTATAAATTCATTCGTCAGCATTTGCTCAAATTATGTCTCAAATAGAAAACTGACTCTGTTTGTTACATATTTATAAAGAAAATATTTTAATTGACGTTGTCCCATATTCTGTATCAGTAATCTCCGCAAATATAATAAGCGCGTATTAAGGTTCATCAATTGGCTGATAAACTATCCCATTGCCATATTTTTAATTTAAAGTTCATCCATTGGCTGATACTGATCACATGGCCATATTATTAATTTCAATAATGCTTCTTGTAAAGACTTATTCATTCGACAAAACCACGAATATCTGCTAATTTGCATTAAGCATTACTGTAGTGCGGTAACTCTTTTAAGTATATAATTCGAAATCTAGTTTCTTGTTCATAAAGTGGCTCTATTTTATCGACCCATGTACCATGTAAGTGGGCATTTCAAACGCTCTCGCAGGATCTGATTCGCATATGTAGAGAAACAATATATTTGTTATCAAGTTCCATTTTGTGTCTGTACATTATTGTTTTGTCTCAATGTCTCGTAGCGCCCGCGAATCTCATGGCGTGCTATATGGATGTATGTATGTATATATTTTAGTCTTTAGAAAATATATTTTATGCTTGGTGGCGTTTTGATGTATTGCTCATTTTTTTCTTTTACATATTTGTATTATATTTGAAGTGTGGTTATATATATATATAAGACGAAACTTTCATTTGTATCAGATAACCCTTAACTGCCCACATCTTCCTTTGGTAGACTAATGGGTTTACTCCTAACTCTAAACGATATATTTTTTAGGTTGTGCTTATTTTAACCCATACCTAATATCTATGTGTGTTACATATTCGCCACATATTTATCTTCACAATTTACATGTTACATGTATAGCCTTTTCTCGAGATGCGCCTATAGGTTAGCCAGAACAACTCGAGATTCAGGTCTATCTAGAAACTTGTCTCTGAGAATTGATCTAGAACATTAGATAATATATCGACTTTAATAAGTCGATATCCCTGTGCCAGTGTGATTACTCTTGACAAAATATATATATATCTTAAAAATGAATCTTAGACCTTAAACGACCTTGAATTATTTACGGTCAATTGACGTATGATTTATCTTGTTGTTTATATGTATAATAAAACCATCAAGAAACTCCGAATAGGTCCATAGTTGTAAATTTCTTTATGGCTTTATTATGTAAAGCTGTTAAGTGGATCAACTAGATGTGTAGGCCTATGTATACTTAGATAATAATATTTGTTTATACTTATAGGTCGGTTATTTTTTCACGTGCGTTTATGAGAGCGTGTTTGTTTCCCGTCTCTGTTTGCTCTCATTTTCATGCGGGGGTGTTTTCTTTCTCTTTATGTGGGGCTCCATGTTTCACAAAAACAAGATGGATGCTCCCATACTGTCCATGTAACCTGGTAGCTCTTGGAGCACAATGAGCAATGTAAACGGTCCTGGAACGCTGTGTCGTTTCTCTTACTTGTTTGTTTGTAGAGTAAGGCGACGTCGATTTCTCACAGCCGTTTTGCTGAAACCTTATAATTAGGCCTAAAACCTCGATCAATTAAAAACAACATCAACGCAACAACAACAAGCAAACAATAAATAATACTTGTGACAGTACGTCTCCTTGTCCGCTACAGATTTTAACATTCAATTTCCTCTTAAATACCACGCTCTCTGGCTAAGGACAGTCATCCTGTCTTTACCTAGCACTGGGGATGAACTATTTGCAAACAGAGCAGATTACATCACATTTTATGGCTGCGTTAGTGTGTCGAGTACTTTTGGAGGGCATTGCCATCCTATAAATTAAATACCCTTAAGCTTGGCGTTATATAAGCACAGATCATTCAATCAATCGATCAATCAAATAATCTTAAACGTCACTGTATCGCTTTGGTTGAATTAAAATATAAATAGCTTAAGTTATTTTATTTGGTGATATGAAATCCATTGTCGTTATAATGTCTGTTCTGTGTGAATTTTTTTTTATTTTTTAAGATTACATCAGTGTTATAGCTCTTCGCAAGCAATTGTTATTTTGATAAACGTAACCAGAAAACGTTCTCTCTAAAAAAAGCTTGGGAAAGTTATTTTTGTTCATGGTAGCTATACATTTTATGGATTTTAATTTCTCGATTTAAAGCCTTTTTTATACATATTGGTTTGTAATGTTTGTGTTATAGCTTCGAAAGGCCAATAAAAACAGTAACGGCAGTATATCAGTCTGTTTGTATTTTTTAAAACTGAAATAAGGGGCTACTTTTAATCACTCATTTTAGGGTGTGTTAATACTGTATAAAAACTGATCCAAGAGAATGTACGATTGTAAGACTCAGCGAAATAATCAGACGCGATAGAATCTTAAGGCTAGAATTCTCTATGTTCTGTCCATCAAGCCTTGGGTCATCCCTATAAAGTCTGGGTAGCTTACGTCGGACGCAAACAAACTGAACGCCTAGTTCTGCTTGCGGTGTTTACTTTTAACCGTTGTTTCACGTCGTCGGGTCATAATATAGCTTCTTGGTGACGTTGGGCTTTGTTTTGAACAAACCAACCCACCAAATTGAAATTATTGTGTCGTCTTGCCAAATCTTAAAGTCGAAGCTAAGCTTCGTGAGACTTTCCACTGACGTTGCTGTCATAAAGTTAATTCTGTACCTGTGTGTTCATAATCCGAACGGAGCTGATTAAAGTCAGTTATCTAAAAATATGTTGTAACTCACTTTTTTCGAAAATGTGAAGCTTCTTGCGAATTATATACACCCTGTAAATAAAATTATATCTTTATACACTGATTGTTTAGAAATGGAAAATATTCATGTTGAAAATAATAAACTTTTAAAATTCGACATCTCTCTTGTTCTTATTTACGAGATTTGGTTGTTTTTATTGCCGCGAGATCTGATTGGTTGGATACCAATTTATCGACAGCCAATCAGCTTCAAAGCAGTATATTCTGTAACCATTTTAAACATCATTCGAGAATCCTTCACGACTAATGAAATAAGGGAATTAAGTCACGTGAAAGAGTTTAACTTGCTCCACAGCATACTGAAATAGGCTCCTCTTGACAAGAGTACCAGCACTAATGGAACACTCGGAAGTCATCAAATGTACTGCGCACATCATCTCGGACATGATACGATCATCGCCATTTTGGCCGGAACTTTTTCAGAGCCTGTGGGTAAAACTGCCATGTAGACAGCTTCCAGAAGTTCCATTTGTTTTACATTCGGAACATAATTTACTTCTTAACTAAACATTGTGCATCTTAAGCCATTTGAAATTAGCTCGATCACCCATGTTTGCTTTTGTGTTTATTGTTCATTCGGTGGTAAATAGGCTTCCGGCGAACAAAATGTAAGATTTTTAGGCATATTCAAGACCGAGCTGAGTCATGTCAGAACATGGTGCCTGGGTGGCGTATCTCTTCGCATTTCTCCGTTATTAGAGGTATGAAAACTGACATAGTGTACGAACATGGCGTCTGGGTGACGTGTCGCTCCGCATTTCTCCGTTATTGGAGCCATGGATATTGACACGGTGTCAGAACATGGCGCCTGGGTGACGTATCGCTTTGCACTTCTCCGTTATTAGAGCTATGACTATTGACACGGTGTCAGAACATGGCGCCTGGGTGACGTATCGCTCCGCATTTCTCCGTTATTGGAGCCATGGCTATTGACACGGTGTCAGAACATGGCGCCTGGGTGACGTATCGCTTTGCACTTCTCCGTTATTAGAGCTATGACTATTGACACGGTGTCAGAACATGGCGCCTGGGTGACGTATCGCTTCACCTTTCTCCGTTATTAGAGCCATGACTATTGACACGGTGTCAGAACATGTCGCCTAAGTGACGTGTCGCTCAGGATGTCCTTGTTATAAGAGCCATGGCTATTGACACGGTGTCAGAACATGTCGCTCAGGATGTCCTTGTTATAAGAGCCATGGCTATTGACACGGTGTCAGAACATGTCGCCTAAGTGACGTGTCGCTCAGGATGTCCTTGTTATAAGAGCCATGACTATTGACACTGTAAGGCCACGCTGTCAGAATGACTCACCTTTGCTGTGGAAGTCTTCATTAATAGTAGGCTTATTTGGATGAGACAGCAAAGGCTATCATATAGGAGTGAAATACTCTTGAGTAAACATAAATTAAGCAAACATATCATTATTTATGAAATGCTCAAATTTGAAAAAAAAATAGGAAACAAATTATTCGTAAAAAGTATCAATTTCATATCGATAACAACTTCTTTTATTAGCCACGACAGACTTATTTGTCGTTTATGTTATAAAGTTTAAAACATATATAAATACAAATGTTTACATGGTATACATTGACATATCATTGAATAATCAAAACTACAAAGCTCGTCGTACCAAATAGTACACGACACATGGGCAGTACATCAGATTGAAGCCACAGGTTCTATCAAACGAATTTAAATTGCTAATTTGATTTAAACTACATGTGGCAATAATGATACCTTTGTCCTACTAAAGAGGTTTTTGGAAAACGGGTTTTTTTATTTTCTATTTTTTAAATATATACCTATATAAGGGGATAAAAGGGAGGTAAACTAAAAAACAACCGAAAACAAGTTTTACGAAACAAAGCCCGGACAGGTTACAGTCCGTTATAAAAAATATTAATATGTTGGTTTGAACAATATTTTTATTTCCCGCGAGAAGGCGGAAATAGGGATGGGGTTTGAACGGGGTTTTACGCCGTACTCAAGGTTGTTTCACTTATATGACGGCGTGCCAGCCCAATCGGTGAAGGAAACCACCTTAAACGATGCTGGTAACATGCAAGACAGGACAAAACATTTACATAACATTAACAAAACAGGACACCACAACAAATCGACATCCAGGGCCCCTTAACTCAGAGAGCACCAGGGCACAGGAGGCTCCCACCCAATCACCCGCTGTAGCCTATACAAACGCCGTTTCCTAATATTAATATCCTAATGAAGAAAGCATACGTGGTAAATAAAAATAACAACGGAGGTATATGTTTGTTGACAGGGGTTTTATGCCATACATTATGCTATTTTGCCCATGTGTACCAGTCCAACAGATGACCGAACAAATACCTTCTAGCTCTGTAGCACAAACTGATATCAATCTGATCACGCGAGATCTCCTATGTACGACAAGATCTCTGATGCCTCGTGGAGACATGTTTTTCGACAGATTGTATGGATTCAAAGATTGACCTATTAAATCTTGACTAGGAATAATGTCAAAAAATTGTGTGTCCAATACGAGAAAACTCATGTCCATTATCTCACCTAATCAGCTAAAGTTGTTCAAAAATGTCTCCACGAGGACACGAGGATATATTTCTTGTCGTCGTCATACATATCAGATCTCGCGAGATCAGGTTGAGTTTGCGTAAAAAGGCGACATCTTTATCGCTTCAATTTCGTTTACTCCTCATGGGGAGTTCTTTTCAGCAGTTTCTTTCTTCGTTGTTTTGGTCAAAAAGATATAACACCTACATTGAGAACAATTTGCCCCTTTGTCTGTTTTGAGCTGATTTTTCTGTAAGCTTGTAATCTGTGTCGGCCTTCAAACATATAAAGAAAGATTCGCAACTTTTACCTGGATGGAAATTCGAGGACGTTCCGCCGTGAGTCTCTGAAGAGTGTCCCGGGTTCGAATCCCGGTGGAAGCAAGCAAGATTATCTATCTCTACATTTAAAAAAATATATATATGTAAAAATTCCGTTCGGCTTCATTTATCTTGTTTAAGAAGGCAAACTTGTTCTTATTCAGCCGCTTGACTCAGATAAATTGCCAACATCATACTTGATGAAATACAATTCACGCGCATTCAAAGTCAATGTTTGAAGAAGAAGATCACAAGAAAAAAGCCCGTTGTGTATTAATTTTTTTTGCAGGAGAAAGAAGGACCAGTGACGTCATATGGTATTGGTGACGTCATCATAGATGAGTGATGGTTGTGTCTTCTTTGTAACGTGTACACAGACAGATGGACAAGGCAAACAGCAACAACTGAAATAAAAATATACAAAAATTACAAAAATGACTTCCGATCAGAAAACATCTCAGTTGTATTCCATTCACGCTTGTTTCAAAGATAATTTTTTTAGTGGCTATACAAGATATATATATATTTTTATATATATATTACCTGTTCCCAAGACGTCTGTAGGATACCCATGACAGCTCGAGATCAAGTTCTAGCCAGAAAACTTGTTTGTGAGAATTTATCTAGAACATGATGATGATATAGCGGTTTTTAATTCGAAATCCCTGAGCTAGTGTTATAACTCTTTACAAAATATATAGGAAAGACCTGGCAAACAGTTCCACAAAACGTTTCAAACTATACAATTTGACGCGTAATTTTCCCGTGATTTAGTTTAAGGAACGGTTTTTGTCGGTCGTAAGACAATTTGTGAAAGTCGACGCAAGACCTTTTATTGGAATATAATATAACGACCGAGGATCAGCTATAGAGCCTTTTAAAGTGATTATATAGACCGGTGCATTCCATTAAAATGATCAAGAAAAAATGATAATTGATTTACAAAAATGTAGTCTATGACCGGCTACGAAAACAAAGAAGATAGACGCAGTCATACCAACAGTGGCGATTCACACCTCGCACTTAGCTACATGTGTACTTTATTCAAGCCTTATGCAATTTGCGTTCTTTGAACTTTGCTAAAGATAAGCATTTCGCCAAAAGTTCATAATGTTCAGGTCAATTTAAGACAAGTCCAACAGCCAACACGGTTACACGGGCATCGAATAGATGAACTTAAATGAGCTGGTTCTGATCCGCATCAAAGCCGGCTTTTATAAGATAGCCAATTTAATGGCTGTTTCCGGTTACACGGCTCTTTTCGTAGCCTTGCCGCGAGAATCTTGGCACACTGCCAGTCACCTTGAGGCGTCGCAAACGAAAACGTCACGGCATTCGAAGAACTCCAGCTGTAGTGAACTGAACTGATAAGGATTATTTTTGACCCAGATCAATTAAGTCCACCTTTTCCTGACATAAATGTGATCCGGATCAGAGGCAACTTAGATCCACCCGATTTTGGCCGTGTAACCGCGTCTATTGGCGACTGTCATTTTGCATTCTATGGACTGTTACTAGCTTGAAGAAGGTTCCAAATCTCGAAATCTACACGGATCATAGCTAACTGATCGACCCAATTAGAGTTTGTTTGTCTTTTCGGTTGAATTTTTACGCCCGACTAAAGTGATATTAGACATATTATAGCCCGAAGTGAGAAGGAAATCTCACTGGAGGTATCTGACAACAAACAACCATCATATTGGACCAGAGCAGTGTGTAACACATGACGCCGTAACAAATTCCATTTCTCATACACTATAGACCACGGTGCACTAAGGCGGGTGGTTGGGCGGGAGCCTCCTGTGCCCTAGTGCTGTCTGGGCTAAGGAGCACAGGATGACGATTTGTTGTGGCGCCCTTCTCTTTAAATGTTATGTAAATGTTTTTTCCTGTCTTGCATGTTGTCATTGTCGTTTAGGGTGGTTTCCTTCACCGATTAGGCGGTCCCGTCATCATATAAGTGAAATAACCTTGAGTTTACGATTAAAACCCCAATCATACAAACAAACGAACAGAGCTCCAGGAAGCTATCGACAGCCACATGCAATGATAACAGTTACTTACAGCACAAAATATTGTGACGGAACTGATGACTAGAACGGACAAGTATTCTTCATAGAGAGCATCCTTCAGGCCTTCATGACAACCCTGCAGGGAAAACACAAACAAAAAATGGGATTCGGACTTTTTTATAAAACAAACTGGTAGACTGAAAATAACACGTGCACTCTGTTCCTTCATCTAGGCTTAACCCTAGTCGTCCATCACACAGATAAACATATAATCGACTGGTAGTGGATGACATTTCAGAATTTCAAATGGATAATAGCTGTGGATTAATGTGATTATTAACTAAAACCATTTTCAACTTAACTAGGTAAAAATAACATCAGTTGTATAGGGCTCGCTTACAAATCGGGTGGTATAAGGTTAGATGTACGGATATATAAAATATTGTGGATTTTGTTTTACAACCAGCTTACAAGGTAAGCTTAGAGAACAGTTTGTCCGCTGAACGTTAATATACTACGGCTGATTGGTCTAGTTAGGAAACTGAAATAACCCGAAGGTTGGCCTTTAGAGGTTCCAGGCAATATTATCAGAACATTATGTGAAGCAGTCTGAAGCCATCGAATGCACTGCGTACCACCTCGGGCTCGATATGATTATCGCCCTTTTGGCCGGAACTTTTTAACACCTTGTGGGTCAAACTGGCAATATAGACAGATTCCACACTTTCCATTTGTTTTACATTCAGAACATGATTTACTCCTAAACTAAATATTGTGCATCTAAAGCCTTATGAAATTCGCTCGATTACCCAATATTTTCTTAATTGTTCATTGTCCATGCGGCGGTAAATAGGCTACCGGCAAACAAAATGTACCATGTGTGATGATAGCGAAATAACGAGAAATCACGCGAGGTTTTGCCGATTGTTATGTGAAGAGAAACTTTATGTTACCTTCGAGAAGATAGTACGTTCCTCGTCACTGCAGGATCTGGGCGGCATACTGCGGAGGGTCCCCAGGCGAGAGGAGAACAGTTTAAAGTTCCCCATGTCCGAGGTAAAGTCTACCACTCCCAAGACGCCGCAACATTCATACTGAAAAAGACAACAAAATTAATTGTTCGATTTTTTTTACATGATGGGGTAAGTAGTATTCAACAAAAATTCGTTGAGTTAAGCTTTACAACCATGGGCATATTACATGACTGTGCCCTTAAGAGGGCAGTATATTTCCACAGATCAGTCACCAGTAGCATAAGAGAATAAGAGAAACTCCGAACAACGAAGCCGTGTTGATGTAGATAATATATTTCGGCTTTATATTATGCCATCATCAGTTAAACATATACAAAGAGTACAAGGCTAGCAGTGTTTATATCTGGCGGAATATAATTATTATCTATACCAGCATGACATTGTTCTTTGTATTTTCTTTTATTCTATAGTTTCCTTTATGGCAAAGGGGTTTCTTGAAGGAGCTTTAGTCGGGGAGTAATCCCCAGCATCTCAATGGTTTTATTTTAGAGTTTACTTCAACGACAACATTTTTCGTATAGGGAAAAAATAGAAAAATCGTATTTGAAAGTATTCCTAGGCATATATTTTTGCTCAAAGTATAATGCTGTGTGATTATTCCATCTACCAATGACTGTTTCTTACAGCGACATCAATTTAAACATACCTTAAACCAAATTGGTGTTGGTGTTCTTCGTCACGTAACTATCTACATTTTACTTTGATTTGGACTTCTTGCTCGCGTAATTATTTCCATTTTTGCCAAAATTGTAATTTACATGTAAACAGTAAATTCTCATCCGACGAAATATTTTTTCGAATTGTGTTTTCTTTTGTGAAGTAGGCCTAGGACACTAATCAATCATTTTAAACTCAATTAAATACTAAGTTCTCTTCAAAGCAAATAAAGCAATGTCTTATATTCTTAAAATTCCTATATTTAACAGTCAGACATTTTTTCGTAAAAAAATGTGCTCACCTTTTGTTGTATGTTGTCAAACCATTTAGAGTAAGGGTTATTAGCGACTCCATCGTACTTTTCGAACAGTTCATTCTTCATGGCTGACTGCGCGCCATCATGCTGTAGAAAGGGAAGCAACTCTATATCATTTATCCTGAAGGCTGTTGTTGTTCAGGAACTGACTAATTGACTCTGTTCTATTTGTTCCTCACAGTCGACAAAATGGAATTTACAATAATTAATCCCGAATCAATGTTGTTCAGGTGAATCGATTAGTCAAGATGACTGTTATGAGCTCCCGTAGAATACAGTACTAGGGGACATACACACAATCACAGCTTATAGGCCCTTTTTGTAACCATTAAATACCATCTAGCATTTCAACGCAGACTGAACTTTGGGATAAATACGCGCCATCTTTATTAGTACATCCTTCAGCTTTGTGCGCTACTTTCACGAGGATGTGTCAATTTGCTGTCACATCTGGGTCAAGCTTTGATTTACCGACGTTACTTTTACTCAATGGTTATTAGCCTCGCCCCGTACAAGATTTAAAATGCTGATTCGTTAAGTATAAGGTCACTCACCACAGCGCGCGGGATCGAAGGCTTTGTTGACACATACATTATGAGTTAAAATGGCCAACACTCTTAACGTTTAATTTGAATTATGGCAGAATTATATGATTGACACTTTTTATTTCAACGTAACTGTTTTAATTTGTAAAGAAACTTTTTAAAATCAGGCAATCAGCATTTGTTAAAAAAAACACACATTATTTTGTGTGCGTAAGCGGCCAGCTGTATTTAAGGCAATTTACCGAATATCACTACATAAAATGGTGCTACTTAATGACCAAGCCAGTTATATACACTAGCGCAGGTTTCAATCGAATGCTTATAGTTTGATTTACTTACTAGTTTACTTTCGACAATGCAGGAAAAGTGATCGGAAAATGTAGACAGAAACGTGCTCAACATAAATCAGAATATGTCATTCATAAATTATCGACTAACGTTTCCAGCCTCAAAATTATATATGCATTTTAAAACAAGAAACCATTACCTGGTCATATGACTGGATAACATAGAATAGAGCAGCGATATGAGCGCCCATTGTTAGCAGGAAACATACGGATTGCTGAAAGAAAAGTAAAACTTAAAAATGCTGATAATGTTGAAAATGTTGAAATTTATTTTATTGGTGTGTTAAACGAATTATATCTCAATTTATCATATACCTATAGCGCAGACTCGCAGGATACAGAGCCATCGGATATTATTAGTTATTGACATTTTTCAAAGGGTGTACGGATTTTTATGACCGTCTTGAAGCTCGTACACCCTGAGCCG
>JAVFBZ010020591.1:0-29636 GCA_032466195.1 Katharina tunicata | reverse complement strand
TACAGGCTCCAGGCTAACCTCTCCGTGCTCCCTGCCAGTCACAGTGTACACACAGGAGACTAACCGTCCCGTGCTATAGCCTAGTCACAGTGTACAGACACCAGACTAACCGTCCCGTGCTCCCACCCACTCACAGTGTTCAGACACCAGACTAACCGTCCCGTGCTCCCTCCCAGTCACAGTGTTCAGACACCAGGCTAACCGCCCCGTGCTCCTTCCCAGTCACAGTGTTCAGACACCTGGCTAACCGCCCCGTGCTCCCGCCCAGTCACAGTGTACAGGTTCCAGGCTAACCTCCCCGTGCTCCCTGCCAGTAACAGTGTACACACAGGAGACTAACCGTCCCGTGCTATCGCCAAGTCACAGTGTTCAGACACCAGGCTAACCGCCCCGTGCTCCAGCCCAGTCACATTGTTCAGACACCAGGCTAACCGCCCCGTGCTCCCTCCCAGTCACAGTGTTCAGACATCAGGCTAACCGCCCCTTGCTCCAGCCCAGTCACATTGTTCAGACACCAGGCTAACCGCCCCGTGCTCCCTCCCAGTCACAGTGTTCAGACATCAGGCTAACCGCCCCGTGCTCTCGCCTAGTCACAGTGTACAGACAGGAGGTTAACTGTCCCGGTGTAGAGACAGAAGGCTAACGGTCCCGAGCTCGGTATATTCACTGTGCACTGACTCCAGGGTAACCGAGCCGTGCTCGCGTCTACTCACATTATACTGTCACCTGGCTTACAACTCATCCTGTGCTCTCACCTAGTCTCATTATACTGTCACCTGGCTTACAACTCGCCCTGTGCTCTCGCCTAGTCACGGTGCACTGAAACCAGGCTAACAGCACCGTGCTCTCGTCTAGTCAAAGTATACTGACACCAGGCTAACCTCTCGTCCCGAGTTCTCGCCTAGTCACGGTGCGCTGAAACCAGGCTAACAGCACCGTGCTCCCGCCTAGTCACAGTATACTGACACCAGACTAACAGCACCGTGCTCTCGCCTTGTCACAGTATACTGACACAAGGCTAACCTCTCGTCCCGAGTTCTCGCCTAGTCACGGTGCACTGAAACCAGGCTAACAGCACCGTGCTCTCGCCTAGTCACAGGTTACTGACACCAGGTTAAACACTCGTCCCGTGCTCTCACCTAGTCACAGTATACTGACACCAGGCTAACCTCTTCTATCGTTTTCTTGCCTATTCACGGTGTACTGACACCAGGCTAAACACTCGTTCCCTGCTCTCGCCTAGTCACAGGTTACTGACACCAGGCTAAACACTCGTCCCCTGCTCTCACCTAGTCACAGCATACTGACACCAGGCTAACCTCTTCTATCGTGTTCTCGCCTAGTCACGGTGTACTGACACCAGGCTAAACACTCGTCCCCTGCTCTCGCCTAGTCACGGTGTACTGAAACCAGGCTAACCGCACCATGCATGCTCTCGACTTGCCACGGTGTACTGACGCTACTGAGGACCAAATTGTCATTTGATCAAAAATTAAAGATATCTCAAAATAATTAGAGATATCTCTAATTCAATAAGATATATCAATAGTTCAATTAGAGATGTCAATAAGTCAATTAGAGTTATCAATAATTCAATAAGGGATATATCTCTAATTTATAGGTATTTAGGATATCTCTAATTGTGCATTAAATGATAATTTGGTCCTCGTCTCGTCCCGTGCTCTCTGTGAGTCCCAGCAAACTGACGCAAGGCTAACCGCTCATCTACCCAATCGACCAAACCTCGCGTGATTTCTCGTTATTTTTCTGTCATTACTAAGCTCGGCCGTGATAGGTGTATGAATATGTCTCAAAATGATACCTTTTGTTCGCCGGAAGCCTTTTTACCTCCGTGTGCACAATAAACATACAAGCAAACATGGGGTTAACGAGCGAATGTCATATGGCCTTAGATGCACAATGTTTCGTTGGAAAATGGAAACTCTGGAATCTATCCACATTGGCAATTTTACCCACAGGCTGTGAAAAAGTTCCAGCCAAAATGGAGATTATCGTATCACGTCCGAGATGATGTGCGCAGTACATTCGATGACTTCCGAGTGCCCATCTACCTTAAACCCTCTACGCTAAGTGTCAAGGGAAGAAAATAAAACATCTTGTAGGTTTGTTTTGACTGTCATTTCGACTTCACATTAATTACATTTACATCCAGTTTCGACCAATTTAAGGCAGCCGTCTATAATTATGTACTTTTCTTCGTTTAAGCTGCCAGTTTGAATTTGAGAATTATTATCTTCTAATCTTAATGAATTATTAAAAAAACAAGAACCTTTATTATAATCAAAAAAGAAATGTCTAATCTGTAACTGCATATTTTGATCTGAGTCAGAATTTGCTTTGTGGCATCCGGGTACTACTGGAGGTATTGTGTCAAAATCGCTTTGTCGAACAATAAATACCTTGTTATTGCCCCGCGGTACAATACTGATATGTTGTGGTTGAATAATGGCCTTAGCTTCATGGACAATGAAATTCAGAGACAATAAAGCGCTGTTTTCCCCGAGGTTCCAATTAGCCAGCATACGGGGGAGCTGTACATTTCAGCAACATATAACGGTACCGCATTATTCTCATTGTGTGCTGAAATAATATTCATTCTTTTCTCATAAAATCTTACAAAATATTTTTCTTTTCGACACACTAACGATTAAACCTCACAATGTACAGAGAAGGGATAGTATTCGCGTTAGATAGTCTTATAATATCAATATGAAAACCGGTTATATGTAAAGACCGTTCCCAAGCAAATCGTGGCTGAATAGGAATAGGATCTTGATAACAAATATTACTACAATGAATATTAATATATCCCGATACGTGTAGTTAACAAATTGCAACAAAAACAATCAACACAGAAATTTAACCTGGAAATCAATCTTTTCTTATCAATTTGTATATTAATCCTTTCTATCTCAGGATTTACAAATCACCTGATACAGCAATCTTGATTAATCAGATCTTGTCTTACTAACTTACCACAGGAGGTCTACCCCGGTTGCTGATATAGTAGTATCTTCTCTTGTTTTGCATATATGTGCGCATTCTATCTTTTTTATTTTCATTTTTTTTATTACTTCCCGTTTTAATAACCTAAAGACTTCTTAACCTTCATGCGTACGTAATATACTCGAGACCAAACAAATTTCCCACACTTTACTTTTATATTTTAAAACATAATTGAAACTCTTCATATCTATATTGTATGACAGTTCGTACCTCAATCTATATGGAATTCGTAGTAGGCTAATAACGACACATAACTATGCATCTGACCTCAGAGCCTCTACATAAACGCAGAGAAAATTCTCCAATAGAAGTCCTTTTCACGAAACAAAATGAAATTTGCATGGTAAACAATCTAAACCTCAAGAAGTCTTCAACATGAATGCTGCAAACATTTATGAGATTTTCTGTTGTACATAAATATTGTATCGAGCTAGGGTTCCGCTTGTTTGAGCTGGGTTTTGAACCAAAATCCATGGATTAGCTCCCTTTTTACTTTTACTCGCAGTCCGGATTCAGGTTAAATATCGAAACGAATTGATGTCATAAAATAATTTTTCGAAATAATCGGCTCTGTAGGGATATAATATACAGTTTGGATACAACGGTCGTGGATTGTTCCAATGCGTCAAAGACACGAAGGTAAATGTTGTCCAAAGCGGAAAATAGGTCAAAATATGCATTATACCGTTCCTCCACAATACGTTCAACAATCAATGCAATTCAACCATCACATTCTGCAATTGGTAGTCTTAATATCATTTATCTATAGGAGGACGGTGGCTGTGAGAGGTTCTTGTCACCATTAGACGACTGGAGTATAAGGGGCAACGGATGCAGGTGTCCGTGACGTGTGTTACTCCTGGACTCCTGGTGTAAAGACCCATACTGCACTAGCTACAGAACTGTGCCAAGCTATAATATTGTAATTCCCGCATCGTACAGGGCAATGCGGAGCACAAATTTGAAACTCACCGTCTTATTCGATACTTATTATACATTTCCTCGAATTTTTTGTGTAGTTTTTATCAAACTATTGTATTTGAAGTAACTTCGGAGTGTGAAAAACTCGCTATGAATTTGGCCGCCATCTTGCTACCCTCGTTTCACAAATAAAATTAGCTTTTGCATTTTACTAATGCGCGAAGTGCGCATTTTTGATACATAAAATATATCTGAAGGTTCAATATACCAAACAGAATTATAAATCCTGCTGTTTTTCTGTATGTGTTCGTTGTTTTTTTTACTCAAGGTGGATTGCTGTCATATGGCGCTGTCAAATCAGTCGAATACAAGGTGGATTGCTGTCATACGGCGCTGTCAAATCAGTCGAATACAAGGTGGATTGCTGTCATATGGCGCTGTCAAATCAGTCGAATACAAGGTGGATTGCTGTCACATGGCGCTGTCAAATCAGTCGTATACAAGGTGGATTGCTGCCATATGGCGCTGTCAAATCAGTAGAATAAAGTACGAGGTTTAACACCACTCAAAACAAACACAACAAATTTATATATATATATTAAAGTGTTTAGGGGCTCTCTCATTATCCCTCATATAACGTTAGTAGTTTAACCTTTCACAAATTGTAATGCTGAACAAAGGGGCAGAGAAAATGACTATATATACGTCTGTGTTGATATTTCAAAACTCCGTGGTAACAAAAGCGGAGGAAATTACAAATTGTTTCCTTGCAAATAAATAACCTGTATGTAGGAAATAAGGGCCATTACTGTCTATTGGCCTGGTAAACGGGTCAGTTAATCTAGACACCCCTATACCCAGTCAACAACTACAAGTCTACTGCGTCTGGTCGTGTTTGACAACATACAAAAACACGCCACGACCCTCTAAATGATATGGTATTAAGTACTAAAGTAATAACACTGTAATTTGACGATTCATATACATAACTTATCAACGTATACATTTGCGTTGACACTTTTGGCGTGTTTACCCAGTTAGTGACTTATCAGGTTAAATGTCAGTCCGGTTTAATTCACAAGTCATACAGAAGGGGCGACCAGCCAATGTTGACCAGTCCAGTGTTTATTTTGAGAGCTTCTAAGTTGTCTACAGGCATTTTTTGGTCTGTAGTGTTTTGGCGTACATATTTTTGCGCACGGAAAATTTATTTTTACAAAACAGCTAAACGTATGTCATAAATTGTGGATTTAATGCGTTTTATATGAACTTTGGTATTTATTATTTGACTTTTTTTTTCTAGAAACATGGTGCAATATCGAAGCGAGTTTAAGCGCTTGATAAATTGATACGTTCCGTTCGTCCACAGCAATGCACAACTCACGGAAGGCGATCATTTGAGAACAGACTTGTTCCAGACAACTTTTTTTTATGACAAAATGAGTGTAGAGTTTTCCGTAAAAAGATTTCGCTCGAAATTTGGTTTGTTACGTGCAATTAGCTATACACCTGTAAATTCCGCACCAAATTTAAATTTCACTAGAAATTCTGTTGCTTGCTGTTTTACATGGGGCAAAGATAGTTTCGCTCGATGAAAAATCAATCTGGTTTATACGTTTCAATTTAAAACAAAATTAAAATTTGCAAAAAAATATATAAAGCGCACGAAACTGATACGATTGTTCATTATTTAAATTTAAGTCATTTAATCCGGGATATTGAAATTTTATTCTTATTACCTTATTATTTTGTGTCGATAGAAGATATATACTTTAACTATTCAGTTTAGGTTGAATGATGACGTTTTTGCGACACTCAAGACCAAATTGTATACAGAACATTACTGGCAATTGTATAGTACAACAAAACAAACCCCGACCCTTAACACAAAACTTTAACTTTACAAAACAAATTGATAATAGATAAATAAATAAATAAAATCATATTTTATTTTACTTTTGCCCTAACATAGCAATATATTTTTCGTCCTTGTTACTATATGGTTATCTCCCCAAATTCACATGGGGCGAAGGAGGCGAAACTAATTTACGCTGCGCGCTAGCTATCGCGAACAACAAACACTACACTGCATGGCCATATACTCTATACAGTTAACAGCGACAGCAGCTATACTTCGGTAACTCTTTAAAAACGTACTCTAGCTCCTTTAGTTCTTCAACTTCTGTTTACGTTTTGGCACAGTTACTCCGGTACTGTCCCTTTTAGATTTACCCATATATATACACAGAAGAAAGGTAAGAGAACTTTCGCTTATATATGGAAGGCAATAAGTTCATTTGCTCACATGTAGAGAAAACCGCGAAATAAATTGTCATTATATGAAAAGCAGTCTATAGCATGCATTAAATTAAATGATTGAACGATTAACCAAGCTAATCGATAATTCGCGATCATTATAAAGATTCCTTAAGAAACGCTTGAACTCAATAATAATTCCCAAGTGTTGATTGCCATCATTATATTGATATTTGTGTCTAATTTCATATTTGATTTGTTTCTATCTTAAAAGCTTCGACAGAACAAAAATAATTGTATGTATAACCAGGTCGGAGAAAATTGTCCCGTGCACTATAACAGATATAGAATTATTGACTTTCTATGTTAACCTAATGGCTTTGTCAGTGTTAGCGGAGTTAAATCCAGGTGTTTTATAAAACCATCTTCATTAAGGTCATCAAACTCACATCAATTTATTTCGTTTCTATTGAAATTTTGTTTCCCGATGTGCGGATCATTGTTGGGCTGATAGAGCCTCTCAAAGAGCTCTCTTTGAACGATAAAGCCAAGCGTGTTATCCGGACGAAGTAACAAGTTTCGCGATAAACCGAGAAACAATTGGACCGACAGAGCCGTTCGATGTCATCGATTCTTACAGGCCTTTCTAGATTGACGGACTTCCTTGAAAGCACTTAGAAGTAGCCGGGTCTCTCTTGAAGCGATCCACACGAGCGGAATACACTGTGTCGGCCGCTGATTAGAGGTAAGTACAAATTGCCAGAGGAAAGCAACGGTGCACAAAGTAGAGGCCAAAAGGGGTCTATAATTGACTTAATTTGTCGTAAATATTATCGGGGAGTCGCCGAGGTAATAACCCCAACTCCTTAGAGCCCTTGCCGGCCTGAATTAGCCCCCGAGGAACGGCCACTAACAATCGCTAACCACCCCCAATTAGGCTAAGGGACGAGCAACATCGGCTTTAGCACAGCCGCTGATTGAACGCTTGTTTTATACTTCACTTAAACAAAACTCCACAAACAACCGGACTTTATTGATCTCAAATACACTCGAGGCGCTTGGATTCATAAGAATAAATATTTTGTAAAACATTGCATGCGAAAAAAAAAACAGAGATAATTTTCTCGGTAACAATTTTTGAAAAGCCTGAAGAAACGTAATTGGTTGGTGACCATGCATGACTATACAAACATAAGAATAAATATTTTGTTAAACATTTCGGCCTTAGGAAATACACAAAGATCATTTTCTCAGTAACAATTATTGATAACCCCGAAGAAACATAGCCAATGCACGCTGGACTTAGGTGACAGGTCTTCCCGACAATTTAGTACCATATAGAAAAATATAGGAATAGGTTCTACTTATAGGTTTGGAGTGGTCCGACATTTTATGAAATTATTTTCTGCCAATATATCGTCAATTTTTAAACAATGAAAAATAACCACATTCTATATAATAGGGCCTACTAGAATGGAAAGAATACACTGAAAATTGTACGTTAAGAAAAAGAATCTAACCTAGGGATGGTAATTCTGTAAGACTTCTGCAACACGCATGAATTTTACCGAGACATGTTGATAGGTTAATGATATAGGGAATTGCATTGTCGTCTGAATAAATATACTATATATGGTCTGTTATTTTTTACAATTATATATACGATTTTCTTTCTCAGTTTGTAGATTTTTGATTTTACAATATTATTATAATAATAATATTATAACAATAATATTATTACAATATTTACTTAACTTGACAAAAGCTCCTACACTTCACAAGTTGTTAATCGGATTATTAATTTTGTAAAAATTGACAAATATCATCAAATTTAAAAAGTTTTTATAATTGACCGAAAAGTAGTCATCCATTGGTTAGAAACAAAAACATAAATTTCGTTAACTTTCATTACCCGCAATGCTCGATTAACAGATTTTTCAAAAATGTACAGTTTACTTTTACTTTAATAGGACAGTTGCAATGTTTTGAAATGTTGAAGATTTTTTCTGTCATTTTAAAAATATGTACAGTTATTTTAATTTAAATTGTTTCAACCAATTTTGTTTTGAATAAACTTGTTCTCAAAGCTAGTATATGATGTTACATGTTAATTTTGCCTGATATTGGCTATATTAAATCTTGACGTCTGTTTCTTTTCGTGTGTGTTTGTGTGGTTGCGTGTTTTGGTATTGTTTTTTTCGGGTCTTATATAGTTAGGGTTGTTTCACTCATATATCGGGGGCCCAGACCTACGTACGAAAATAGAAACAACCCTCGATATACTGGCAACACATGAAGACATTACAGAAGAACCATAGGACTTACAATAGGACATCATCACAATCCAGCTTCTCATGTCCGTTAATTCGCCCAGAGATCATCGGGGCACATGAGGCAGTAGATCATCGGGGCACATGAGGCAGTATATATACTGTAACTGGGCGGGGTAGAGGAGTATTCTATATCGATATTTCTCAGTTAAGCAGGGCGTATTTCGTCATTTCACGAGAATCCGCAATCAAATAATTGAAATGACTTCAAATAGAACTTCAAACAAACATATATAAGACACTACTATATATGCACTAAGTACAAAACATAGTGGAATATACACCATACTATACTGTCATTGCATAATATATAGTAATTATTTACTATAGTAATTTTGAGGACGAACGCATAACAATGTAATACATTTGACGTGTGGGGCTTAGTTTGAATAGCCGATACCTTTATTAAAGGTTATTAAATTAAAATTTATTAAATTATTTTAGTTTAAAACTACATGTTTTAAATAAAAAAGCATTGACCTACATACTTTAATAAGCTTATAAGTTGATTGTTTACGTCAACTGCTGATACAGATGAAAATACGTCATTAAATAAAACAAAAACACGATCAGATATCGTGGAATAGTATAACTTAATTACACTCAGAGTCATTTCAAGTCTGCAGTCTGAGTTGATTGTTCATATATTTGTTTAATGTCGTACAATAAAAGAGATCTAATTTAGGTTTAACTCAATACCTATAGTACAGTTGAAAGGACATGGATGTTCGTAATATTAGAAACAAACATTAATAAATATCAGGAAATAATAGGGCTTCATTTACAGTTTACTTTAGACTTAAGAATATTTTGAAAAGAAATAATTTTCTACAGCACTTAAGAGTCAATAACATTCACTGTAAGAATTATATAAGTAATTTTTGTGAGACATTTTTTATGATAGCTGAAAAACAACCGAATGAGTATATAGTGTAATCTTAGTCTATATTATATTGAACTCCACATTTTTTTCATATATTAAAATAAATTTACCAAACTTGCTAACAGAATTTAGGACTAATTAATACTATACATGTATTTTTATGCCCTATGGCTATAATGGCCGTGTGTTTTAAGTATAAGGCCTAGTCAAAGTGACTTTACGAACATCCATGTCCTTTCAGCTGTACTGTAGGTATTGAGTTAAACCTAAATTAGATCTCTTTTATTGTACGACAGGATTGTAGTAGTTTTCCAACCGTGCAAAACGCTTCATATTATATGGTTGTGAGTGATAGTGTGGCTATTAACTGTTGGAGTACATCGCTGTCATATGAGTGACGTTACTTTGAGCATGGCGTAAAGACCCAATCAATCAATCAATCAATCAATCAATCAAAATCTCTATAATGTTAAATGCATCTGACGAGAACACCATGGTAAGTGCTTCATTTGTGAAATGCCCAGCCCATTAAATTTGCTCCATGATCGCTAAATGCTTCAAGGTTTTAGTTTAAATGAGGATCGAATTTTTGGAAGTTTGCAATTTTGAAATAATATACAATTGATGCTAGTTTATATACAGATTTATGAAGTAGAACACGGTGTTTAAGGGACGGTATTTTTGTTTGACGCCATTTTGCCAAAATCATACATATCGAGTCTTAACACTGCAGCTTCTCTGTAATAAAGATCAAATTTGTATAGCTATAATTCCTAAAACTGGTGCTTTGGTGAAATGGCTAGTTTGTGAATTATGTTAATAGTGATTGTAAAGGATATGCGGGCATGCTGAATTATAGTGTTGTATTACTCACACGTCATAACTTTCTTCCGCTTTATGTCTGTCGCTTTACATTCGTTTTCACAAAGAGCTAGTTATTTTTCCTTTAACATTGTTTTTACTCGAGTGCGTGGCAGTGATGCTGGTAGTGTGAGCTATACTTCGTACTGTACTTTCTGCTGCTTTGGCCGTTTTGTTTTATGGCGGTGAGAGCAGTTTCCAGGGCCTGCAGTTTTTCCATTATCGCGTATCACCGAAATGAATGTACCACACCGTTATATGGGAACTGTGGAAGGCGGTGTGCGCGATTAGCGACTGCTTGTAAGATCATTCGCCCGCATGGAACTTACCAGCTCCTAAACAGATAGACGATCAGGAAAGGCAAGTGGAAATGGGGCTTAAACACTGTCGGCAAATATTGGCCCTCGAACTACACAGCCCAGTGATACTATTGGCCGACTGCGCCTTCAGCGTTGAGCGTTCTCAATGGAAAGTGGGCGGGACATGGCGCGGGTTGATTGGCTGATAGGCGAGACTCATTTCCCTCAATCTTATATAGAGGTGCCATGGCGAATGGGGTGGAGAAAAGTGAAAACAGTGAGTCTAGGCAGCTCACAACAGATTTCATGCTCGGATGACAGTAACAAGTCAAGGGTTATCATAATTTATGACGAGATTCCGATAACAACATATCGGGGATTTTTGAGGAAGCTACCATTATAGGTCCAGCAAGCAGACATGCTGAACGTGTGTGAGGGGCTCGGCTATTATTATTACTACAATGTGAGGAACTTTCAGTTTTGATTTATCCAGTTACAGTCTGATTCTTGTTGTGCCCAAAGTTATATTGACAGTTTATTCCAAAGGTTTATAAGGAACAGTTTAAATTCTTTATTTTCTGCAAGTGACAATTTTATTACAAAATGGTGAAATTTGAGCAAGTTTCAAAATGTCCAGTTGGCGCCACCAGAGTTATTCGGCCGTCATTCAGCATCAGTCGTGTTCTTGGGGACGATTTCGGTACGGTTAAAGCTACGCCTCGGTCCCAGGTGCACCCTGACAACTGTCTGGCGAAAGAGATGCATCAACCACCGGTCCTTCATTCCCCGATAGCTGCTGATAGTCATTCGGAGGACGAGGACATTACATGCGTCGACGTGGAGTCTGTAGGTTCAGATGATGACAGAGACAGGGACAGCGTGGGCCACACTCCCCCGCCACACAGAGATATACCCCAGGAGGGCTCGGCATCACCCAAGCCCGATACGGAAAGGGAGAACAGTGACCCTGCGGCCGATGAATCCACGGACCCTGACGGCAATAATAACAAACGTGATGGGGACAAAGACGCTCAGGAGAAACAGCCGAAACACGAGAAACCACCCTTTAGTTACAACGCTCTCATCATGATGGCTATACGCAGCAGTCCAGAAAAACGATTAACTTTAAACGGTATTTACGAGTTCATTATGAAAAATTTCCCATATTACCGAGAAAACAAACAAGGCTGGCAAAACTCGATTCGGCACAATCTCAGCTTGAACAAGTGCTTTGTGAAAGTACCCCGGCATTACGACGACCCCGGTAAGGGCAATTACTGGATGTTGGACCCTTCAAGTGACGATGTCTTCATCGGTGGCACCACGGGAAAACTTAGGCGACGGTCAACAGCAGCTTCCAGGAGCCGATTAGCTGCCTTTAAAAGGACTGGGCTCCCTCCCAGATTAGCCGGTTTCGGCTACTCCTTCCATGGTGAGAAAAGTCCGTTTCTCTGGCCGATGTCATCATTGTACTCCCTACCCCCGTCAGCTGCTGCAGCCGCAGCTCTACGCTATTCCTCTCCCTACTCATATGTGACATTACCCCCTTGTGGCACCCCGACCCTAGGGTCCTCCCTACCCAGAACAACCTCTAACAGTACGAACTTTTCTGTGGAGCGGTTACTAGGGACTGATTCCCGGGAGTGTTCGCCTGTCCGTCCTTCCACTGTCAACCTATCTTCACCAGTGGCCGGGTACAGTAGTTTAGCTTCGTCACAAGCAGCTATGTTACTGCCCCACCTTTCACATATGCAGCTACAAAGTGGTCTACCTTTTGACTTTTTTGCCAGTTTTAGGGGACTTCCTATATCAGCAGGCACAGCATTTACCTCAGCCCTTGGCTTGCATCCTCCGCCTGGTTTATCAGGGAGTAGCCTTCATCAGTCGCCGGACTCTCCCTTCACACAGGTACCTGTGGCTGGCAGGCCTAGTTGAAAGGTAGCCCAGGTAATAATGTCAAACTGACTCTAGACTAAATGCATCGCGCTGTGCCAAACATTGATTCTAACTCTTTTATCACCCCTTATTTGTACATAAACAAAATGTGTAAATTATTATACCTGTGAACTGATTAATATATGTCGTGATTTAGTCAGAAGAACCAATATTAATGAAGCTGTTAGATTTTGGACTGAACAAGGAACCTAAACCGTCGTTGATGCTTATACCAGTCAATCAGCACCTGGCAGGCATGTAGAGTACATTTGTAGACTGATAATCTCGAAATGTGGATTCACACGTGAACTAAATAATTTGTTTTAGTCCACCATTATCGTGTTGTTCAATGCAGGACAAAAAACAGGACTTTAATTGGCTTCTTGTTAAAGGTAGGCCTAAACGAAGAGGTTAACTAAGTGTGTTTGTATCCCCCTCTGTAATGTTATGTCAAATATATTGCAATACCTATATGAACATTGACTTATTTTTTATTACTGTTGACTTTTGAATATAGCGGGGCAGATTTCATCAAGCATTTTCTGATTCAAAAGTGAAAATTCAAATTCCAGACTGATTATGTTTAATTTTCAAGTCATATTAAAATTTCTCTTTTACTTCTTCAGTTACACGAGAAGGCCAAGCAGACACGTTGGGTTATATTAATAATTAGTTTAACATGTATTTCAATGTTTTAAGGAGACACAAATTTGCTTTTCAAAATCTTGCCCAGATCTCTTAAAATGTTCCCTCTCGTACTCGGAGAATAGTTACTGAAGCATTTGAGTAAATTGTTGCGCTATGCTTTAGATATTAATTATATTTTACGAAGACGCATTTTCTAATTAAGATGATACTATTTCAGACAATGACTATAAAGAAATACTCACTAAAAAAGTACGTGTTTCCGATTTTACGCCGTACTTTAACAGCTCGCTTGCCATGACGACCTCTTGTGCCAATTATTTTTTAAATTCCTCCTATTTAACAGTCTTGTAATGTGGTACAGAAATAATTTCCACGCGATTTATCTTACAACCTGATTTTAGCATTTTGTAAATGGCCTGTTGTATTTATCAAAAGCAATCAATTTGTTAAACCATTACAATAGTGACTTTTTTGCTACGTTATTTAATAAATGATCAGTTTAAATTTCTGTTCAATTACTTAATCTTAAAGAGACATATGGAAATCGCGACACTTTGAATAACATATTAATTATAAATATACCAGAAGTTGTTTATCCATAATATAATGTGTTATTCTAATTTCAAGTTAGAAACACAGTTCCATAACACTTTTTAATAAAGAATAACTAAAAACACAATGGAAGATTTGACAAAATATTATTACTTAAGGGATGTTGGTTATAGGTTGGTCAAGGCAATGTAACTTAGATGAATGGGAAACAGATTGGTATTTCTTGGAAGATTTCGCTTAACTAATATCATATTTTCAGCTTAGCAATGGATAGAGATAATTTTAAAATTCTGAACTTGTCAAAGGCAATCTTTTAAAAAAGGCTTAATTTTCCTGTTGAGATTTGAATTATTTTAATGAATATACTGACTATTCTATATATTTTCTGTTGCTAAACAACTTTTAGTCAAGTTTTTAGACGTCAGTGTATTTATATTTTTAACTTAATACAAAACATCCTCGTGATTAATTATACATACTGTTTATTCCAGTAGGGAACTGTACTTAACAGAAAATTATCAAAGCTTATATTAAAATTCAAGTAGTTAATTTCGTTTCATTTTATATGAAATATAAACTATATTTAAAAATTATATATAATTGGAAAATATATCTTGTTTTAGCAGCATTTAGAAACTGGGTACATAACAAAAACATGACGACTGAGATGGATTTTCAACTTCTGGGTATATGGGTAAGCGGCGTTTTGGCCTAGATGCTAAGACCGTTTTCAAGCAATGGTAACAAATTTCAACAGAATTTTTTTTTCTGTTGAGATTTGTAATCATTGCTTGAAAACTGTCTTAGCATCTAGGCCGAAACGTCACTAACCCATATACCCAGAAGTTGAAAATCCATCTCAGTCGATCGTCATGTTTTTGTTGTGAAATATAGTTTATATTTCATATAAAATGAAACCAAAATAACTCTTTGCATTCAAATGTAAGCCTTTTATTTCTACTCGAGGGCAGAGAGCACATCCTTCTAAAAGGAAAAAAAGTTTCTGAAAGATTTTTGCTGAAGCGATCGATGATAAAATTCATAAAAATTATGAGAAACCATTTCTTTTGAGCGTTACAAGTATGTGCTTTTCTGTCCTTCCTTGAGTAGAATCCAACGTATCAAAGGTTTATGCCACAAATAATTCTGAGAAATTATTCTGTATTATTATCTGTGGATAATAATAAGGGAAATCTTAATTAATCTGATTATGTTCTGGTAAAGATATACTGACAAGGAAATACAACACACTGAATCAATTCAACTAGATTTATTTTCAAATCCTACGAGTCTTAAAAAAAATCAGGGGTCATTCTAAATATTGATAAAAACGGTAACGAAAAAAGGGTTAAATCGTTAACGTTAAAATACATGTAAGTGATTGGAAATATAACCCATTACAACCGTGCATTTTCTAAAGACACATGAGCACGTTTCAATTGCATTATTTAAATTAGCATTTGGTAGTTTTAATCTAATAGTTTAATATACACACAACGATCGGGTGGAATTCGGTAATTGAAAAACACAAAACTTTAAATGCAAATTTAAACAAAAGCACTTCTTCTGAAAGCAGCAGTGCATGGTTATAACACGAGCCCGATACACTATATATTGCAGTATAATTTTATGTGTGAATTAAAATCTGAATATATTTCATTATTGCTCAATATAACTAGTTTTATCATCCTTTTATCAATTAATCGGCTAGGGATATGATATGCCTGTGTATAATAATGACTGGTAGGACGTTGATCCAGAATTACGTTCCGGTTATCGCTGTGCTACCCATGATTCCTTTTAACGGGCTTGTGTTTATATATGTGCTGGAAAAACGGATATGTCTATATCAAATATATATGTATATATGTACTCCCAATACCTTTTCTCCTTAAGTTACACAGGTTCGCCACAGAGTGAAAAAAAAAGGGAAAGAAAGTAATTTAGTGAGTCGTGTTACATTTGTTGGTATCCTATAGTGCAGTTTGTTTCCCTAACACGTTTTTAAACTGATACAATCGAGGGTTTTCTTAAGGAGTCCTATTACAGAGTAGACGCGTCTCAGCGAGATTAATATCGTATTACAGAGGGGAGTAAAAGTTTGAAGGAAGAGCGCTTTCTAAACTTCTAGTAACACACCGCGCAGCACATGTTTATGTTAGGAATTCCATTCAAAAGAGGAAAGAGACGTGGGTAATAAAACACCAGACGTGTATTTGATCTAATTTCGCACCCACGTTTAATACTTGCTGTTCGCACCTTCTGAAACTCTCTTTATGCCGTTAAGAAAAATAAAACAGGATATCAATACTGTCTCAAAACTGGATATCTATGTATATCTTTCATTTACACCAACAGCTATAAATACACACAATATATGTTCATATATTTTTCTAGCTCTATTGAGACGACGTACGTGTCTATCTCGAAAGTTGGACTTTTCTAAATCCCCTAGGCTGGGAAACAGAGCTTTGTTATAAACGTCTACCCATATAATCCATTCAACAGTTAATAAAAATAAATCTAGATGGCAGTGCAATGTGATGAAATGGATATCTGTGTACATTTCATTACGTCAGCGTATAAGTAAATGATTGGCTTGATACATAAGCATGGCTCCCGCTTCAAGATATAGCTTAAAGCTGAAAAGATCCGAGTTTTCCAAATGAGTGTTAGCGACTTTCTTCATTATACATCCTTAACTCGTGCAAAACTGTAAAAATATCCAGATCTATCGAAAAAGTCACACTTTTATTTATAACGGTCGGTTTATATATATATACCATTTTGACTGAAAAACACATACTCAACTACACAAAAATCCATTCTTATTTAATATATTTGACTGAAAAAGAAAATACTCAAATAACTTACACATACATCCATTCTTATTTCGAGTCTTTACAGTATATATAAAGAGATATATAATCCATTTAACTGCAAATGATTGAAGAAGAAAAAAGCCAGTTATTTAAAGCACAGATATTTGTTTATATTATTGAAACATTAAGTTTCATATGTACAGGATTTTATGTTATCATTGTACCTAACAAATACCCAATGTTTTAACACTCTCTATTTATTTCATGATATCAATCCTTGAGATTTAAATTTTAATTTACTGTCACATTACCTTTATATAATTGTGAAGTTTTATATTACTGTAAATTGTTACTCTACTTTAATTTACTCTAAACTATGTAAATAGTTTATTAGTAGCTAACTTGACAATATAATCTAAAAAAACGTACTATTGACAATGTGAGCTGTCCTTGTAGCAGAAATGATGTAAATGAATTTTATATCTGTGTGATTCTGAATTCAACAAGCTAGACTGAACTCAAGTAAATGGAACTGTTAATATTGCCCAAAGCAATAAACAAGCCGTGTCATTCCTGAAGTTTTAAATATTTTGATCTTGGTATTTTGTTGTTCTTTCTTACATAAGGTAAAAACGACATGATTCTGCAAGCAGCCTTTTACATCCATTATCCTCTTTGTGAGAAATGAAATGGAATTTATATATAAGCCACATAGTTATGAAAATACAAGGAGTTAAATCGGCTGTATTTCCAAACATCCACGGTAACGTGTAAATCTTCTTCACATCTGGATCATAAACGAGCGATCCTTTTCCATCCTTTTGGCAGAAAGTCCCATTTTAATAGAACCATTTAATAAACTATAATATAGTACTAGACCGGGGCATTTTGGGTCGACCCCTCTTATGGACTAATGGGTGCATGTATATGCTTAGTGTAGCCCCGGGGCAGCTTTAACAGCAATTAAATCAGACACGTGGCCGTTCTGTTTATCTCTAATATTATCTCAGTTGCTATCTCAGATTTTATCTCTAAATGCACGCTTCCGCGCTTTATAACATTCCACGTCGTTTGTGTTAGACTCCGAGATTTAACGAGACTTATATCCTCCAGGCTGTTGTCGTATAGGAGAAGACCTTTAATAGACAAGACAAGAGGTGGCGCCTAAATTATTACAAACCAATACAATATTGGGGTTTGTTTTTGACTGAACAGTAAAGTTCTTGGAAAAACAACTGCCCCATCAAAAAGCATATGTATATTTACTGAAACTACACGATTTGCTTATCGTTTATCAGTCGCCAATGAGAATTCAGTATCAGAGAGGTTGTTTTTTTTAAAACGAAAATGCTCTTATTGAGAGCGGCTGAATATTTACTTTATTAAAGTGGGGAATTATTGTGCCATTTAAAAGTTGTAATGTACTCTAATCTACTCTCAAGAGTTGAGACTTATTTTAATATTGGTTAGATAATTTATTCAATTGATTGGTGTTCAATGCCATGGTCAGGTGTATTTCACCAAAGCGACGACAGTGTGTTCCAACCATACACATCGACCCTAACACAACCTAATCATGTGAAGTAACTTTCAGTATTATAGCTCTGTTGGAGAAATAATGATTCTATCGCGCTGAGTACGACAGCATGAATATAATCTTGGAAATTACGGTGTTAGATACTTATTTTATCAGAATAAATTGATGGGACTAATGACCAATTGTATATGTAACTGTCTCTCATTGTTGTACAGGGGAAGACCGGATGAATCCAGAAAACCCGATCCCGTCCTCGATCTGAACTTACAAACCTTGGAAATCGAAACCAAGTCATCATGGGGATATACTATACTTTCTGTTTTTTGTTGGGTTTTTTTTTAAAAGAAGAAACACATCCAATTAAAAAAACAGATAAAGGTTCGACAGGAATACTGCTGTTCTTGACAAAATTATAAGGTATCAGAAGTATTGGCCTTAATCAAAACACGACTTCGGATTTTCGCTTGACAATTCCGTTTTGATATGGTTTTGTTTACTAAGTGCGTCCAAGTCGATTCGTACTTTGCACGCGAGACTATCATAGAGTAAACCAGCCTATTGTTTACAGAGTTCAGCTGACACTAATATGATATGTGTCTAGACCCAGTCAGCAATAGCCTGTTAACTTTATTTATCCTTGGACTCTTTACCTAAGTTTGTGTTTATGCGCATGCGTTAACAGAAAATTTAATGAAATTTCCATAGAATTCAGCATCGACATTAAAATAAAAATCCTGTAGAGTAAAGTAGGAACATCATTCTCATGAAAACACAACTTACTGTAGGAGCATTGTTATCATTTCCATTAACTATAGTATAATTTACAAACAATTCAGTAGTCTTCATGAAAAACACAGGTGATAAGTAGCATTCATTTATTTATCCGTTTGATTAGGTTTTAAATGCGTTCTCGAGGGTATTTCACTTATATGACGATCCTGCGTTGACGGTGTATGGTAGAAAACCGTTTAATATTGAATAAAACAAATAAACAGAATTGTCAATTGTGATGATCATTATCATCCCTGGCTAGGGACTGATTAACACCACTATATTGGAGGTTTTACACATTCTACTCGATAGTGTTTTTAATATAAATTTGACACCACCAAATACAGATAATTAGTCATTCTTAACCATACCTTGTAAAAAGTGAAATCGAGCCATTTAAGAAAATTACAAAACGATTTTTTTTTAATCTGTATATAATATCGTAGAGAATCAAGGCGACTGTCCTGTTAGAAAATGTAAGCTTTCGGACTGACTGACTTTTCATTGGGCGGATCCAGGTGAAAAAAATGACGTCAATCTGGTAGTATATTACTATCTGGTAATAAATTCTCTGGTGAAAAAGTACAAATCCGTGTGCTGACATTTTACATAGAACATCCGGGTTTCGAATCCAAGAGCTCAGGGTCGGCGTCTATATCATGACAGCAGATCATGACGAACGAACTAGACTAGAATTTGTCATGTGCGGCTTATTAATCTGAATTTATTTGAATGTTTCTCTATGTAATATTAACATACACAATCGATATAGAAAGTTTACAGATGTATAAATTTATCACGTGATATATTTCTCTATAAAAACAAAAAAATTCATATCCTAAACGAAGGTACTTTTCTTACCTTTCGACCGTTACCTTTTTATTTAAATCGTGTACAATGTATGACATCGTGGATGTTAAAATACGAACACGTTTTTTTAGAGGTTTTATTTCGCCCTTAATATAAGAACCGCTAATGTTTGGTTTCTTAGACAACCTGTTTTCAATCATTCAGAAAATGTTAGTTTTCACCACCTGTGATTCGAATCCCTTGCCAATGTTAGACAACAAATTGCCTGGATCTGGCGTCTCCAGTGAGTTAGGGCGCAGGTGCTGGGTTCTAGTTCCACTTCCTTTAAGTCCGTTGTTGGCAAACATAGAACCCCATTAACGGAAAATTACAGAAAACTGGCAGTTACAAGGCATTGTTTATGATATCATTTGAACACAAAGTGCTACAAAGCATGCCATACAAGGGACACTGATCAGAATAGGAAGTCGCACGAGATCCAAACATATATTTTGACAGTTTAGTTCAACTATAAAGTTGACATTTACGAGAAACTATGTCTTTGGGATTAGTTGCACCGTTTGACACTATATAAAGAAACATTAACAGTCGATGTGAAGAAGACCTATCCTCGAAACCTACACCGTGTGACGTATAGTTGTTCACAGTCGTCCAAAAATGACCAAATATATTGTCAGCAAGTATGATCTTGATTAGTCCACACGCATTACGGAAAATGAAACGTCCCCTACGATAACCTCTCCGTCACACACTGCCATTGGCTGCATTTCTCCATTTTGTTTATGTTTATTTTTTTCTTTATCGGAAAATAAACAAATAAACAATAAGCATTGATTGCATTTCTCCATACTCTTCCTTATGCCACAAACCATTTCGAGATCTTTTAGAATCATGCTAGTGTGCATTTTCAAAAGGACTTCAATATGTAAATAATTGGACCAGTTTTTCCAAGCCTTGTGTTTTTCCATATTGCCTTTCATGCTGAGGTATCGATTGTTGCTGAATGTCCGTCATTGCATGCTTGTGAGTTTTCGATGTATGTCCAATAACACCTTTAAACACCCAGCTTCTGTGAGGTAATTGACCTCCGCCACCCCTAAAACTAAATAAATAAATAAATAAATAAATAAATAAATAAGATATTTAATAGGATATAAATAATTTTGAATCATTGATCTTCACAACAGCCAATCACACGAGGAGCAAATTGATCTAACAATCAATGGATCTTTAATCATCGATTTATTCACTTTAATATATAGCATTTTTTTACCAACATTATGAAGGGCAAAAAAGTGTCAATTACTTTGTTTCTAGAATGATCACTTTTATCTTTAGCTGAATTTTGTATGCAAACTGTTTATAAAATGACGATAAAGCCAATACTCTCGAAGCAACTTTTTTTCCTGATGAAATTTTGGAAATAATAAATGACATTCCTTGTTGCTATATTTTTACAATAATCGGTTCACCTTATGTCAGACAATGGTGTAGCCATCGGTCGTTGGCTTTTAAAATATTCTTACAGTGTGGAATCACGTTGTCGGTACACCACAAGCAACGATATCACAGGGCGCACGTTGGAGAGATAATGGGACACGAAACTGTGGCGGTTCCTGTTGACTCCATGTGTGGACAAACATTTTAAGAGCCCGGATGTAGTTCCCGCTCGAAATTTGGTTAAATGAGTGAAACAAGATGGGAAGAAGGTGACAGATACACTGTGACCTCCCTTGACTGAACTTCCTGCTCAACTAGCCACTAATCAAGGCACCCACAAAGTGCATTTTGCTGAAAATCCGTATTGTCTTTCAATATGCCATTATCAGTGACAACTGTACAAAGCAAGATGTTGCCGCACTGAGCTCACATAAGTTCCACCTGTCTACTTAGTTAGACTAAAGTACGATATTTTGGTGCAATAATCAAGCCAACAATCTTTGTGTGCTTTATTTAATTATTGAACATCAAAAATGTCTAATATCATGACTTTTAAATGAAGAACGATTATAGGGATTGCCAAATAAAAGACCAATACAATGGATAAATGAAGGACCAATATAATGGATAAATGTTTGTAATGGATAATCAAGCCAACAATTTTTATACAATCGAAATGTACGACCAATGTTATGGATAAATGTACGACCAATGTAATGGAAAAAAGAACGAACAATATTATGGATACATATTTGTAATGGACAAATGAACGACCAATATAATGGATAAATGTTTGTTATGGATAAATGTACGACCAATGTAATGGATAATCGACGACCAATATAATGGATAAATGTTTGTTGTGGATAAATGTACGACCAATGCAATGGATAAATGTACAACCATTGTAATGGAAAAACGAACGAACAATACTATGGATAAATATTTGTAATGCATAAATGTACGACCAATGTACTGGACATATGAACGACCAAAATAATGGATAAATGTTTGCTATGGATAAATGTACGACCAATGTAATGGATAAATGAACGACCAATATAATGGATAAATGTTTGTAATGGATAAATGTACGACCAAAGTAATGGATAAATGAACGACCAATATAATAGATAAATGTTTGTAATGGATAAATGTACGACCAATGTAATGGATAAATGAACGACCAATATAATAGATAAATGTTTGTAAAGGATATATGTACGACCAATGTAATGGATAAATGTACAACAAATATAATGTATAAATGTTTGTTATGGATAAATGTACGACGAATGTAACGGATAAATGAACGACCAATGTAATGGATAAATGTACGACGAATGTAACGGATAAATGAACGACCAATGTAATGGATAAATGTACGACCAATGTAATGGATACATGTACGACCAAAGTAATGGATAAATGTACGACCAATGTAATGGATAAATGTAAGACCAATGTAATGGATAAATGTACGACCAATTTAATGGATAAATGTACGACCAATGCAGTGGATAAAGGAAAGTAAGAAGAGAAAATGGGTGAATAATAAGTTGAATAAACGAACCAGAACGACCAGTGAAATTAAACGAAAGATAGAACGATTATTGTTGATTATTGATTAAGGAAGCGCTGAAAATATTGAATAAACGAGCAATGGAAGAATAATCATATAACGAACAAGTCATGTATTGAGTAAACACACGAGCAGCATCAAGATAACATGAAGAAAAAAAACCCAGTAATACAATGATTGAATGATCAAAACAATCACTAACTTAATGATTGGATGAACGAGCAATGTTATGATCTACTGAACGAGTAATATACTGGTCTAACAACAGCTCAAGATGTAGTTGTTAAGTAAATGTAGATATAAATTCAAAGTTTGATAAAAAAAAAAAGTAATGTAACGATTAAACAAACGAAAAAGTAATGATTAATTTAATGAGCAATGAATTTTGTAAATAGAAGAACAACTTTTATAGAAAACAAAACAAAAAAGTGGGTATGGGCAGACAGACGATAGACATCAGTTTTAAAATGGTGTTTTTGGTGTGTAGCATTTTCCTGTTAGAACCAGTTTGGTAGTTTTGTGTATGGTGGACTTTTCGTGCCATATTGGAGATACCTCAGTAAAATTTATCATTATTCAATAAATATTCATTATAATCGACACCAAAACAGTATGCCCGCTAATAAGCTGACAAACGATTATTGTGAAAAGATTTGTATAATGAAACTTTACCAAATAATACTAAATGCAATAGAAGCAAACAATATGGCAAGTAAAATCCACCATACAATTAAAGGACCAATTGACTCGATACTGAAAGTTATGCACACAATCAGAACACCATTGTTCAAAACTGCTGTGTACAGCCTATCTATACTAAAGCTCACTTTATTGTTTTACTTTTACCCGTTAAACGGTCGAACAAGGACACAGCGAGACAGCTGTTTAAGTAATTTCAAAGACAAATCCTAGTTGATTCAAACATGTTTTTAAAATGTTTTGAATTTGAATGAGTTCAATGGCTGTACTATACATATCTTCAGAAACTCCCTGTATTAAGCGATGCCGATGAAAGCAGTCATTTCCCGCGCCTTTGTTTGCCCACAGTTGTACTGTTTGTCTGCCAATCTCATGGAGTCGAACAATTCAAACTAATTTCATTAATTGCCTGTTTCAATGACTGATACTTTTGTGAGGGTAAACAAATTTGTCTACTTATGTATTTAATTGGGTAATTTTCTATCAATTATTGCTATAGCATTTCCTTGTGTGTTCCGCGTCGAGTGCACATTCCCACTCAACTAGAATTCAAGCGGGCCAGATAAGAGCACGGCGTTTGTTTTATTGTCAGTTTTACTCGTACTAATATGCTCAACGGGCCCGGTAAAGCAAATATCATTTATACAAATTATATACCACTTGACAGCCGTTGCCATGTAACTTGTGATATAGTGTAAACAATGTTGATATTAAGTCCCCGTATACAATGATTAGAAAATTGACGTTTTGTTCAATGTTTTTAGTTCTATAAACTATCAAAGCTGCACTTTTCTTCCATACGTTATAGGTCCTACAGGCTTTATCCAAACGAAATTTCCTGGAATCTAACAAAAGTTTTTCGCCAGGATCATAGACCGAGTGTTAATTAGTGGAGGTGATGTCGTTGTTCTTGTTTCGGATCCTTTTTTCAACATATTGCATCTCGGCTTAGAGGTAAAGACGAAGAGTATTTCTGACTTTCTGTTACTCATTAAGCAGTATTTCAGCTACTCTAAGGAGATATTAAGGGAGACTGTTTCTGAGTTTCGACAGCCACTTATAAACTTGTGAAAGCTATCCCCGTTGATGTTATATGCATGTATCCAAACTTGTTGAACGTTGGTATACACTTCTGTGTTGATCTATATATGACAGTCGTTTAATTTTTATAATGTTTGTATTCCTACAATTTTTATTGACTCCCATCAGTCTAAAAAAAGGTATTATTTTTATTAATATAAAAATCCAAATGTGTTATACGTTAAATGATAAATAGTCAAATCAACAACAAACAATTGAGCGAGAGCATGCGTGCATTGACGGAAGTGACCCGATTACTGTAATGGAAACCGGGGATATTAATTTCTTAGCAAAAACATGACGGCTAAGGTGGATTTTCAACTTCATGGGTATATTGGATAAGCGACGTTTCTGCCTAGATGCTAATACCGTTTTCAAACAATGATTACAAATCTCAACAGAATATACTTATAAACTTTAATGGACTTTTAACGCTGTTTATAGACTTATAGGTTTATACTATAACTTATAAACTATAATGAAGTATATTCTGTTGAGATTTGTAATCATTGTTTGAAAACGGTATTAGCATCTAGGCAGAAACATCGCTTATCCAATATACCCATGAAGTTGAAAATCCATCTTTGTCGTCATGTTTGTGCTATGTATATCCAGCTTCTAAATGCCGCTTAAACAAGATATTAATTTCTTGTTTGGCGGTCATATACCATTAAAGTATCCAATACAACGGCTTTTAAAACAACAACAAAACGGGGATAACTGAAATTTAACTCCTTTAAGTTGATGTTTGACACTGTAAATGTGATGTTGCAAAAAATGTTGTTGCACGCCTACTGTTATATGAACTGTATATAAGTGTACAGTGTGTATAGGTCTGTTATAAAATGGTTGAAACTGCCAAGCCATTTATACTTCTAACATTAGGCAGTAGACAATTAATATGCTGTATTGTATGTCATGTTTGGCATATCTGAGTTGATAATTTTTACCAAAGAAAAAGGAAATATTCCATTGCTGGGAATAGGAAAAACTGGGAACAAGGACATGGAGACACTTCCACTTCTGGTCACTCTACCATGTAATTTGAGGTAGAAAGTACCTAATTGAGGCATTTTTTAAAACTTCAGATGCCTGTCTGTCACAAGGCCAATGATAGGTTCTCTTGTAAATTAATCAGTTTCGATGGTCCAATTGAACAGATCTAAAGCTAATAAACAAAAAGGCTAATTTGTGTTTTGTATTTTGTGAAATATAACAAGTTGCTTGTTGACAGGCACTCGAGACGTTGATATATGTACAGCGAAAGCCGTGTGTATTCGCGCTAAGCTGTAGGCTTGAGAAGCGTGCCCGTTTACTCACACATTAACACTGTCAACAACCGCAATAAAAAAAAGTGTCCATGTTTTCGTAGCCCAGGCCTCGGCTCATTGATTTCAGATAAACAATTACTTGAACAAAAAACGTAAAGCAAAGTAACATGTGGACCCAAGGTATTCTAAACTGTTGCCAATATTTGGGGAATGTTGATGGCGATGAAAACAAGCCAGTTTATTTAGCCGTCCTCACACCTTTACGTTAGCCTTCTGTTAGAAATCAATGGCGGACAGACCGTGTAGCGCCGAAAACTGTGGAAGCAAGGCGGTGTCCGGGGTAAACACGCGCGCGTTCTGTCGCCAGAAGATGGCGTCAAGGCACGGAGCAGAGGTGCGCAATCTTTAACTTATGACAAATGAAATGTGACACCTGGCTAACAAGCGGGTTATGTTTGAAAATCAGCTTCCGGTCCGAAAGTATTGGTCAAAAAGTGCTGTGTATACAAACACAAGCCAACTGGACCACAAACTGTTTGAAGGAAAAACGTGGAATCGTCTCTCTGGTTCATGGTCGTTGCCCTAACGACGTACGTGCACTGCACGATTCGTCAATACTTTTTACCTCTACAAGTTTAAACTAAATCTTTTGTTTTGATGGCCTTCTTGAACACAAACATAAATAATCAATCAAAAACATTGCCACGTTTGGTAAATCGATGATAAGTTATATAATATTCACATCCAAAGCCACACAAACGTAGGTTATAAGTACGACAACTTTGAATTATATTAATGTATTTGAAATGTTTATAAGGAATGGTCTTCTCGTCACATATTTTATTAATTTATTGGATTATTGACTTGTTTAAGCGTCATTTAGAAGCTGGGCACATAACAAAAACATATCTTTGATACATTTTCATCTTCTGGGTATATTGATAAGCGATAACGTTGTTCTTTCACAATTTAAGTATATTCCCCCCAGAACATCTGTGTTATAATTTTGTTTGAGTAAAGTTACCCCGAAGAGGAAAAATACTTATTTTGATCTCAATATTAGGCGACTCTCCTGATGATAGCAAAATAAAGCGTCGACATAATAAGACCAAAACGAGTCTTTTGTTCTTAGGAGTTACACTATACTATTGTACTGTGTAAAGCTGATCAGTGGAAACAGAGAAGTCAGACTTCTTTGAATTTGGACAAATCTGATGCCCGTCAATTATGAGTAAAAGGACTCTCTGAGTGTGTTTTAAACTTATCTTAACTTAATTCTCCTTTGTGATTTCAAACTGAACAGAAATATAGTGTATATCTCCTGTATAAGACAGGTCTAAATTTGTCTTTGCCATGTAGCAATTTATCTCTTTGATAAATGGAATGATCTTCAAATGAACTTCAATTATTTACATTTTTAAAATTGGAGGTCGCAAATGCTCTGATTTATAGTTCTTTTCTTTCAACAAGAATTGGCCAGAAAGAAATATTTAGTGGGAAGAAAAATCGTTTTTTTGGCTTTATAAACATGGACGTGTCAGTAGTGTGAAATACACGTTTGATTGACAGGTCAGCACTGGGCGATAAGAACATTTATGGACCTCGTAGATTAGAATCAACTCTCTCCATGTTGACTAGTGTTTGTTTAAGAGAAAGCGTAAACAAAATATAAAACACACATCGATCTGTCGGCCGATACCGCATCTAGAGTAGGATATTTTGGCAAGATTTATTGCAACATTCAGTATGTTAGTCTCAAATCAACACAGTTTGTCTTGATACGAAAATAGAGTTTACAAGCGGAAGTCTTGCTCTTACGTGGGCATGCTTAAGACATATCAAAGCTGTTACTAAAAATACGGGTTAAAAGAGACTGATTTAAGTTTTTAACGCCCAAATAAAGCAAGAAAAAAAAATCTCGCGAATACTTTAATGTTGAACTTTGGACTTTCCTTTGAAAATATAGTTAAAGCATATCTCATATGACCTCAGTTTTCTGTCGGCACGGTTTGTACAGTTACATAAAAATATATATATTGAGGTCAAAGGTAAACATAACTACGCCTGCGCGAGTTTAGCACAATGGCAATGGTCAGATTTTTGTATCATCTTCCATTGCACTGTTAGTTTCTGTCAATTTAACCCAGAATGTTAATGACAGAAATGCCTTTTAGTTAAAATTTCTGATCAATTGATTGAAACTAGGATGACAACAGTATTTTGAATTTGTGTAGCGCTGCTATGGTTAATAGGTCTTGAACAAAATATTACGTGGATTTATAACAATTAAAACGTTTACCTTTCTTCCTACAATTCGGTTAGCTTGGAAGCTTAGCTCTTCTTATTGCTGTTAATTTAACGAAAGGGTGACATTACGATCATCCACCAACCGTATAATGTCGAAAAATAAATACTTAAATAGACAGTCAAGAAGACGTTATTGTATTTCAAAATTGCACTACAGTAACATAATTAAGATTAAGGTTCTGGTAACTCTCAGAGGCAAATGTTTCAATGGATCTGAATGTCGAGTTTTCATGAGTAACAGACACACATCATCGAGAAAAGTCAAAGACGAAGATATGTATAGTGTTTATTAAATTGCCAAAAAACAAACCATTGCTTATCTAATGAAATATTCTATGATTTATAACCTTTTTTCAGGGTTGATCTCATTGGTATGCTTCGTGTTTGGGTGAAAATAGAATGGAGCCACATATAATCCACACTGCGATCTGTGCAACCTGGTTATCTTCCTCTATACGTCCTACGGAATAGGAACAGCTGTAGGAGCTTGACTCATGTCATTATAGCAAGAATATTAATTGTTTAATATTAACCGAAAATTTTATATTTTGTCCGATCTGTAGTCCTTTTTGTAATAAAAATATATGTAAAAAAAATATAAAAAAACACGGGTGTTCTGTAAGCTTAAAGAGATAAAATATACATTCCATAAGGTTATCAGACAAGAATTTTCTCCTAAAATACCTTGGGTGGTTAATCTTATAGTAAGGCCAAACGCACGCCACATGGTGTTACATATAAACATAGTAAATTCGAGGGTATAGTTTGGGAGTATAGATAATAAGCGGGAAATGGATTAGAAATTGAGGCTGTTGGCTGAGTAGGAACACCTTAAGTTTAGGCACTCGCTCAAATTCTTCATTCTAAATAGTAACACACTGAGGTCTCGCTTCGACATCTGTATATATATTCTAAATAAATATTTTCCACGTCTAGCCAACAGTGTTGTAAGCGGATCGCTAGCCGAAGCGCCATTCAATTATTCTTTACGGCGCTAAAGCTAACAAACTCTGCAAACTAACTCCAGTATTAAGTCTCTAAACGCTGTCAGAAAGCATCGAGAAGAGAAACGAAACTTTGAAGAAATAAACAGACTGAAGACATCTGTTAGCCGCTGTCAAAACGTAGCGGAAAAATCTCTACAACTCATTCATTTTGAGACCACGGCTAGTTAGGTTTGACTCGCTGTGACTCGGGGGAGGGAAGAGGTGCGAGCCCCGTCATTACTAATTATCTATCAGACACTAATCGGAAACGCTCGAGATAGATCCCGATAGTGTATACAGTAACTGACGGAGCGTGTTCTTGAGTTTAACAACAGTCTTCAGTTAAATACACAACCCCATCAGAAGAAAGAAATTTTAGAAATAACCATAACGTACTACCCCCTGTTTATTTCTTTTATTTAAGATAAATACACAGGCCATCAACAGAGAGAAATTATACAAAAACCCGAACTCTATCATACAACCCTCCTGTTAATTTTATACTCATGTTAAATACGCAGGCCATCAGAAGAGAGAAATTATACAAAAACCCGAACTCTATCATACAACCCCCCTGTTAATTTTATACTCATGATAAATACGCAGGCCATCAGAAGAG